>JAUMHN010084561.1:0-25814 GCA_032360265.1 Heliamphora ciliata
GTGCCCACTCGCCGGGATCGTCGTGTGCGTCGGGATATACGTGAGAAGATCATTAGGTCGTCTCGGATCGTTGTTCTACATCAAAGGAACTTGAACAAGTTTCTTAAAGGTATATTTAATCTTAATATATCTGTTCATGGATATGTTTTTTCATGAAAAACGCATGCGCCATTTTTTACGGTCACGACGCCAGTTTCATTTTTTTCTTCTGCGTTCCAACAGTGTATATGTGAGTAAAGGGGTTGAACCTTAGGGTTGATTAGTCTTATCTTTGGAAATTTGGATTAACAAACTTAGGGGCCAAGTTAGAAACGCGTTTAGCTGATGTGATTTTTAGCAGGAAATCTGAGTAGGTTATCCAAATTGATGCGTCATTCTTGTCAGTTCTCCTCGGTAAGTGAAGTCTGTTTAGCACGAACTTATGTGGCTACGTGTTATCATGTTTATGTGCTTAGTGTTTATGTTCATACGATGTGCTACATCTTTTGTTATGCGTTTCTTTCATATAGACGTGATGTCAGTGCGGAGAGGGCAAGGCTCTGTTCAAGGCTGTGGCCGTGTATTTGGAGTTGGTGGTGGACTCCGTCGGTGGTGTGCTGTGTTGAGCCAGCAGTTGTTGAGGATGTGAGGTTGGGGGAGTTGTAGATCACGTGTCTTTGAGATAGTTAACTGTTGTTTAGGATGCCTGACCTTGTTTGACGATATCTGAGGAATGATTTGGTTGACTACCTCTTGTGTCTGTGTTGATTGCGACTGACGTGGTCGTTTTCTTTTGACCTTGTGTTGAATTTCGAGGACGAAATTTCTTTAAAGGGGTAGAGTTGTGAGACCCTGGGCAATTTTCTTTTTTGAAATTTTTCGACGCATGTTTACTGTTTTCGTCGTTGCATGTTTATATGTGTTTTGATGCGTGTTTTGGTTTAGATATACAAGGGGGTTGGTTCCCGGGACCGTTAGGCGTTACGGTGCGAATTTTTTTTAAAAAAAATACATTTTCGAGGCTTATAAATATCTGTAGTTAGATATTTTCAAAAGATATTTTTAAAATCTCTCCAACAAGTTTCTCATTTTCTCTCTACCTTCTCTCTAACTTCTCGGGGGCCCGGAGCTCGGTTTTCAACTATCCGACCACGGATCCTTGTTGTTGGCATGGTGGGCTACGCTTTTATCCAGACAAATTCTCATTCTGGCGAAGCTCAATTTTGCACGTGAATCGAGGCATCGGGTTTTTAACTCACCGAGGTAGGATCATAGACTCTCATATCTTATAAGGGTGCCTCAATTTTTTAACTCACCGAGGTAGGATCCTAGACTCTCATATCTTATAAGGGTGCTACATGTAATCGTGTGTAGTTTTACCGTTTTAAAATGCATGAAAAAGTGGTTTATGTTTCGGTAAACCGGGTTTTGGGTTTAAAAATTGTTTTTGGTTGATTTCGGATGGATGGAATCAGGGTTTGAGGGTTCCTTTCGAGGCTTTACGGTAGTCTTAGGCTTGGGTATGCCCGCGAGTATTGAAATGGATGTTTGGAGGCTTTGATTTAGGGTTTATACACGGTTTGGGCTGAAAAAGCTGTTCTATTTTTTGATAAATCGAGACTGGTGTGAGACCGATCGATCGATCCCTTAATCGATCAATCGGTCTGGGCAGATTAAAAAAAATATTTTGTTTTTAAAATCAATGTATCTCCCTCATCTGGACTTGGAATGGGGTCATTTTTGTGCTCAAATTGAACGCCGGGAAGTCTTCTTTCCAATGACACCTCTCTCAGAATAAAATTATTTTTGTAGAAAAAGTTATGATCAAAATAGTGAGGGTATGTCAAAATTTCTTAACAGTTTTTCGCCCATTTTTGGCCGAATATTTTGGAAAAGGTTATTTTCATCCTTATAGACCCTTTTTATTAAATTTTCTTGTTTGTTGGGGGTGTTGGACGTGTTGGGTGTGTGTGGGTTCGTATTTGCCGTGTTGGGCATGTATAGGTTTATGTTTGCCGTGTTGGGCGTGTGTGAGTCTGTATTTGCCGTGTTAGGCGTGTGTGAGTTCGTGTAGGTCGTGTTAGGACCTTGGGGGTTTCTTTTGGTTGTGTGGTGGCCTTTTAGTCGATCGGGTTATGGGGCCCAATCGACTGCTCACCTTAGTGATTTTTCAGTTGATTAGATTATGGGGTCCTGTCAATTGAAGTCATGGAGAGTGTTTTGGTCATGTCATGCGGGGTGTTGGGGCACGGTTGCGTGTGTGGTGCTTGTGCATCGTTGGTTGTGGGGAAAGTCTGGGCCCGTTGTCCTTTCTACAGATGTAGTTTCGGGTTAAATCGTTTTGTGGTAGGTTTGGCGTTGGCCTTTGGTTAGGTCGTGTTTGGTGAGTCTGTTCGTTGTTTCGGGTTATGTGGCGTCCTATGTGGAACGTCGTGGATATACATGTTTTTGTGCTTATAGAACTGTTTAGTTTTATTCCTGCATGTTATCGGACGGATATGAGGTCACGTGTGATCGTATGTAATCATTGAGCATTTAGACTTTGATTTCATTTGTGCATGTGTTACACTGGTTAAAACTCTGGTTTTAAAACTGTTATGTAGGTGGATAATGGTCCTACCGTGAAAGTCCATGAAGATGCATATGTGGGCGGACAATGGTCCTACGGTAAAAGTTCGTGAAGATGCAAATGAGGAGTTGATAGTGGTCGCACGGTGAAAGTCCGTGAAGATATTTGTTGGCTTTGACCGGCGTTTCATTAGTAGGGGCTGAGGTCCTTCGGTGAAAGTTCAAAAAGATTCATGGACTACATATGGTCTTATTTGGTTTTGAAACATAAGACAGAAATGTGGTCTTATATGGTCATGAAACATAAGACGGAAATGTGGTCTTATATGTTTTTAAAATAAATGTTAGCCTTGGCTGACGAAGGAAGGAAACGTGGTCCGATATAAGTTAACCCTGGTTAACGATGCATGTGTGTGTGTGCAAGAATTGGAGGGACAGAAACGTGGTCCTAACGATGCACTTGTGTGTGAGTATCTGAAGGACGAAAACGAGGTCCTGACGACGTATGTGTTGCACGTGTGGTGCCGGGTGAGTGCATGGATTGCATGAGTTATCGTTGGTTGTGGTAGAGTTGTCGTTGTGGCTTGCGAGTCGGTTTAGATATGTATGCTTGTGCTGCATACATATACTTGTTTTCTATTGAGGCTCGTGCGAGTCGTGTTTTCAAATTGTTTTTTTGATTCTGGAGGGTTGTGATATAAAACTATACTTATGGCTCGTGTGGGTCGAAAACTGCACCTCGTTTTCCTAGCATGTTTAGCTTATATTGCATGCTTGTCTAGTTTTTACTGAGCTTTGGATCACGGTGTGGGATTTGATTTTCTTCAGGTATCGGTCATGCAGGTTGATCTGGGGTAGCTAGTGGCGGAAGATCTGTAGTCTTCCTTTGTGTTCTTTGTAAAACTATGTACGTTTACATGTTTTTCGGTGTTGGAACCATGTAATGTAAGCTGGTTGACATTTTTATACAATGCATGTATGTTTATATTGAGTGTGGATTCTCGGATTGGATGTTTTGTATGGTTGTTTGTGGGTGTTTCATGTGACCCGAAGTTGGGGCGTGACACCAGATTAAATATTGTTTAGAATAAAAGACACCCATGCATAACATTAATAAATAATGAAACTGTATACATTGCTCATTAACATTCTCATAAAATAAAAATAATAATTTTATTAATAAATAAAATTAATTACTAAAAATAATAAAAGACATAATTTTTAGTATACAACCCTGACAAAATGATGCACAGGAGGTTCCCCGAATGAATATGAGGTTGACACATGGGCAAAAGGAGGACAAAGCGACACAAGGCTAGCTAATCCGATCTTGCTTGCCGAACCAGGGACAATGAACTGACATTACTCCATTCAACCATGTACCAAAAAGGATATGATGAGACACCAAGAGTAATAGTTTAACAGGAAGGACTGAAAAAGAGAAAGGACTAGACAACCACAATTTTACCCTAATAATAAGTACTGAAAAATGCCAAAATAAAGTTGGAAAGAACTTTCATCTTCTTATTGTTCGTTGAAGAAGAACAGTAGAAGTTGAGGGGCAAATGAAGGAACTAGCAAATGAAGGAACTAAAGATAATAGCTCAACCACATGGAAATATTATTCGGCAACGTGGCGTCAATTAGCTCAATTAATAATATCGATGTACCAGCATACTATTGTATGTCTAGCCGTGTATGGTGAACAATATGAAACTACACCAATTTGATTTGACGTGCATTAAATGTAATTTAATCACCACCATGTCTATCGATGCAGAGGAAAGGATGATATAGAGTCAATTAATCACCAAGGGAAGGCAGTTCCAACAATTAGGGGCATGAAGATGGAAGTCAGATCACAATAGTCATTGTACGACAAGTAACAACCAAACTCTATAAATAGGATTATTTAGCTCAGATTAAAGGTCGACTAACTTGACTTGACTAAACTCTCTCTCTCTCTCTCTCTCTCTCTCTCTCTCTCTCTCTCTCTCTCTCTCTCTATGTATGTGTGTGTGTGTGTGTGTGTGTGCTCTCACCTACTACCAAATGCTGACTTTGTCAATAGTGTTACTACTAACAACCTCAGCCAGACAACAATAACAATTTTTCACTTCTCAAGAGACTACTCCCGTTCGACAATATTCACGGTGGGCGTTCTAGGCGATCAATTAGGGATGGAAATGGGGTGAGCGGGAATGGGGATATGTTCCCCCACCCCACTCCATTTACTATGAGGGCAAGGAAAGGAAAAATTAATTGGGGAAAAGGTAGGGCTAGGGCAGGGCAGGGCAGAGAAAGGGCTATAACGGGAAATATATATTTTTACTTTAAAAGAGATTAATACAAATAAAAATGACATGATAAAATATTAAAATAATAAAATTGATCAACGGTTAGAATTAAAAAGAAAGAATAAGAAGTAAAAGCAAAAATAAAAAAAATAAGTAATTTTTTTTATTCTAATCTTAATATATTGTTAAAAAATATGTTATATATATATATTGATGAAGGTCAAATTCCGATCGGAGCCATGAGGCACCCACATGGAAATGCCGTACAGCGCCGCGGCTCACCTGGTCACGACACTACACCTCAGTATACCCATCCTAGCTCAAAAAATGGACCGAGTACACAGGAACAGTGCTATCGAGCTTTTAAGATCTCGTGACAGGTGAAGCCGAGCCACAGTTGTGGGCTCAAGCTCAGTGGAGGGACTCATAGTCGAGGAACCGAAGAAAAGTGTTCGACATCAATGGTCGAGCAGCATATGTTGAGTGACCTCGAAAGCCGAGCATGGGTGTGAGACCCGGTTCTATTTTATTTTCATAATGTTTATTCGATGTGTTGGTTATTGCTTCATCGTTTTAAAACAGCATATGTTTATATGTGTTTCTACACTTGTTCGAGTTTTGATATGGCAAGTTTGGTTGGTTTGTTTTTTCTCCGTCGTTCAGTCGGCTGATGTGGAGGACTCAGTCGACTAACCTGTGTCGGTGGGGAAATTCTAGTTTTTTCAGTAGCTTTTCAGTCAACTGAATGGTGCTTTTCAGTCGACTGACTTCCTGTTTTGGGCGGGGCATAAAAATATCTGTCTTATGCTAGATATTTTGAGACCTTGTAGCTTCTAGACCAAGTTTCTTTCTTTTACACATAGTCTTCCACCTTCTCTCTAGTTTTTCGGTGGGCCTAGGCTTGGTTTTTGACGATCGGATAGCAGATTCTTAGTATCCGTGCCAGGCGCTTGGCGTTCATCCGAACGAGATCTCGTTTCGACGAAGTTTATTTTCACCGGAGATTGAGGCGTCGAGTTTTTAACTAAACGAGGTAGAATCCTAGATTATCTTGTCTTTAAAGGGTGTTACATGCGATTATATGCTTTTCTATCGTTTAAAATGCTATAAATGTTAGATTTTGTATTTACACTGTTGGAGGTAAAACTGCCATGATCATTATTTTTGTAAACGATTTTTGGTAAAAATTAACTAGATGGGCAAACGCTGAAACGGGCTCTAGATAAAACTTTTGATGACGAACGATCAAAATAAAACCCGTGCAACCAAAGTTAATTTAAAAGAATACCTTTTGTCGATCGATTCTTCAACTACGATTTGATTCCGAGTTGAAACTACTGTCAGATCTTCTACTGTATTCCCTTACGCGATTATCGAACGTAGTGTGGGCTATGGAATATCGAGAACTTGTACCGGCAAAATCCAGATATATTTATCTGTTCCCCGTAACCAAGACAGACCTACTAAAACTCTATGCTACATTCGTACCGATGGTATATTCATTTCCATCTAAACTGTGAACATAAAACTTTTATTCTGTAAGAGCCTAAAATTTGATCTTCTGTGTGTAAACCGTACTCTACACACCAGATTAAATACTATACAGAATATTAGACATCCATGTATAACAAAGAAATGATACACATACATTGTTTATAAAGATTCTCATAAAATGAAAAATTAATTTTATTAAAATAAGATTAAATACTAAAAATATAATTTTTAGTATACCAATTCTAACAATCTCCCACTTATACTCAAAACCATATTGCCATACATCTGACTCCCATGCTCTCTATATGACTATCAAAAGTCTTAGCTGGTAAGCTCTTTGTAAAAGGATCTGTAAGGTTGTCTTCTGATACAATCTTGGTCACAGCAATATCACCTCTCCGTGTAATTTCTCGTATCAGGTGATACTTACGCTCAATATGCTTGCCTTTCTTATGGACCCTTGGCTCTTTCGAGTTTGCAAGCCCTCCGCTATTGTCGTAGTAAAGTGTAATAGCCGACTGAACTGAAGGCACCACATCTAGATCCAACAAGAAGTTTCTGAGCCAAATAGCCTCCTTGGCTACTTCAGAAGCTGCCACATACTCGGCCTCCATGGTGGAATCAGCAATGCAGGACTGCTTGATACTTCTCCAGCTTATAGCTCCACCTCCTAAGGTAAACACATAACTTGAGGTAGACTTACGGGAATCCCTGTCAGACTGGAAATCTGAGTCTGTGTACCCCAAAGGTACTAGACTATCTTCCTGATAAACCAACATATAATTCTTGGTCCTTTTTAGGTACTTAATTATATTTTTTACTACAATCCAATGCTCCTGCCCTAAGTTATACTGATACATGCTAATCATGTCAATGGCAAAGTAGATGTCGGGTCTAGTGCAAAGCATAGCATACATGAGGCTTCCTACTGCCAAAGCATAAGGAACTGCCTCCATCTTCTCTATCTCATTAGGTGTCTTAGGACACTGATCCTTGTATAGAGTGATTCCACACCTGAAAGGGAGAAACCCTTTCTTGAAATCCTGCATGCTAAAACGAGTAAGGATATCATCGATATATTTTACTTGTGATAAGCCTGACATTCTTTGTTTCCAATCTTGCGCAAGCTTGATCTCAAGGATATGACTAGCTTTGCACAAGTTCTTCATATCGAACTGCCTAGATAACCATACTTTAACCGTAGATAATGCCCCTATATCATTTTCGATGAGCAAGATATCATCTACATAAAGTACTAGGAAGATCACCATGCTTCCGTTATGCTTCTTGTACACACAAGACTCATCCAGACTTTGATCAAAATCATAAGATTTTATAGCTTGATCAAACTAAGTGTTCCAAGACCTCGATGCCTGCTTAAGTCCATAAATGGAACTCTTAAGCTTGCACAACATGTGCTCTTGGCCCTTTAGAAAGAATCCATCTGGTTGTATCATATAGATACACTCGTCAAGACTTCCGTTAAGAAAAGTTGTCTTGACATCTATTTGTCAGATTTCATAATCGAAATGAGCGGTAATAGATAAGAGAATCTGGATAGACTTAAGCATGACTACCGGCGAAAAAGTTTCCTCATAATCGATCCCTTCTTTTTGAGTGAACCCTTTAGCAATAAGTCTAGCTTTGAAGGTTTCAACATTTCCATATGCTCATCTCTTCTTCTTGTAGATCCACTTGCATCCAATGAGTTTTATCCCTTCGGGTGGTTCTACAAGTTCTCAGACTTGATTAAAATACATAGATGTTTTATCCCTTCGGGTGGTTCTACAAGTTCTCAGACTTGATTAAAATACATAGATTCTATCTCTGAATTCATAGCCCTTTACTAAAGATCTGCATCTTTATCTTTTAGTACTTCATTGTAGTTAGTACTTCATTGTTGTTACAGGGCTCGGTATCCAATTCTATCGAAATTTTGTCAAATGACTCTCCCAAGAACATATATCGATCAGGTTGATGAACAACCCTCCAACTACGACGAGGCACTACTTATGTCTACGTATTAGCAGTAACAGGCTGTGCAGAATCTGAACCCTGTGCATCAACACCCTGTTCTTGATTTGCACCTGTCCCGATAATCCTCCCACTATGACGAGGTAATGGAATATTAGTGACTTGGGGGTTCTCTTCCGTTCTACTGGTATTTTCTCTCAATTTTTCCAGAACAATTTTGCTATTGGACCTGTGATCCATAATATAATCCTCTCCTAAGAATCAGGCATTGGTGCTAACAATGACTTTCTGATCCTTAGGGTTATAAAATAGACCACCCTTCGTTCCCTTGGAATACCTCACAAAGAAATAAACTTCCGTCCTCGATTCCAACTTACCCGCGTTTTCTTTCAGCATATGTGCTGGACACCCCCAAATACGAATGTGTTTCAGACTAGACTTATGCCCAGTCCACAATTCTGTTGGAGTAGAAGGTACTAACTTAGAAGGTACCAAGTTCAGAATGTAAGCTGCTATTTCTAAAATGAGTCCTCAAAACGAATCGGTTAAACTTGAATAACTCATCATGGATCTCACCATCTCTATAAGAGTCCTATTCGTTCTTTCTGCTACACCATTCTGCTACGGAGTGCCAGGTGCAGTTAACTGGGATGTAATCCCCTCTGATGACAAGTAGTCTTTAAACTCTCCAAAGAGGTATTCTCCACCACAATCGGATCGTAGTGATTTGATACTTTTACATAGATGCTTCTCCGCGTCTGCCTTGAATTCTTTGAATTTCTCAAAGCATTCAAATTTACGGTGCTTCAAGTAAATGTATCCATACCTTGAGTAGTCATCAATGAAACTGACGAAGTACTCAAAGCCGTCACTAGCCCAGATTGTCATAGGACCACACACATTAGAACGAACCAGCTCCAATGGTTCTGTAGCTCTATAGCCTTTGATTGAAAAAGGCCTCTTGGTCATCTTGCCCTCTAAGCAAGATTCACAGACTGAAAGTGCCTCCACTTCCAATGAACTCAAAAGTCCATCTGCTACTAGTCTGTTTATCCTTTTTAGATTAATATAACCCAAACGTAAGGGCCAAAGAAACGTTTAATTCATTAAAGAAGAAAACTTTTTCTTATATGGTAAAATGGATATGTTATTCATTTTAGTTCGTTGTAGTGTAGGACAGATAGGAGATACAACATACAGATTATCCATCAATGTATCAGAACAAATAAAATATTTATTTTTTTTCAAAACGACAGAGTCACCAAAATGAACAGACTATTTTTCCTTTATTAAACTCGAGACTAAAATTAAATTTCTTCTAATTGAAGGTACATAAAGATAATCTTTTAGAAGTAGTATCCTATCTCTACTAAAATTGAAAGTGACATCTCCTACTGCAACTGCAACTGCAACTGCTGCCATCCTTGTATTATTGCCCATGTGCAGGTAGATTTTTCCATCACTGAGCTGCTTAGTTTCTTGGAACCCCTACAAAGAGTTACAGATATGATTAGTGGCTCCCGTATCTACACACCAGGTACCGTAGATAACACTGCTAAAAATGTTTCAACAACTATTAAACAAAAATTACCTTGTTTGTTCTGCTTATTGAGAAAAATCGGACACTATTTTTTCCAATGCCCAAACTGGTTACAGTGATAGCACTTGCCTCTCAGCTTCTTCACACCAGCTTTTGGTCCTTTAACTACTTTTAGACTTATGTTTCCCTGTGTCTGAATATTTTTCTTCTTCTTAACTATCGGTTTAGAGGAAGAACCATTCTTAGCCACATACACAGAACCTGGCTTCCTAAGAACACCCTCAGCTGCTTGAAGTTCCTTAAGAAGTTCTGCCAGTGTGTAGCTGAGCTTATTCATAGAATAGTTCAGGCAGAATTGCTTAAAACTTTAAGGCAATGACTGGAGTACGATGTCGACCTGGGTTTTTCCGTTAATTTCAGCTCTAGGGATCTCCAGTTCATTCAGAAAACTGATCATCTTTAGAACATGATCCCTAACTGGTGTACCTTCAGCTATGTTTGTATTCATTAGAGATCTCATGGCCACCTGCCTAGCAGCACGATTTTGATCCCCAAACATTACTTTGAGGTTCATCATCTTGTCATAGGCACTAGGAATAGACTGATGTTGATGCTGCAAAATATTTGACATTAAAGCCAAATGTAACAGCGAGTCATCTAATCAGCTTTTCGCCACTTCTGATGGGCCTGGGTTTCCCTTTCGGTAGCTCCCTCATCAAGTATTGGTGGACATATCTTAGTCAACACAAACTTGTAATCCTCAGCAGTTAATACAATATCCAAGTTCTTTTTCCAGTCAACATAGTTTGGTCCCGTAAATTTGTTTTCTTTGAGAATGGAAGCGAGTGGGTTGAAAGCCATTTTAATCATAAGAATCACATAATTAAAATACCATTAATTATGACGAGCAAAAATTTAAATTTATTTTAATTTGGTTCCCTCTACTATTTTAAAATTAATTCGCCAGCAGCCTGGTAACCTGAGAATAGCATGCCTTGATGGGAGGACGTCTACTATCCTTCATAAGACTAGACATGCCAATTCTTTTTAATTTTACTATCTAGACAACTGACCATGCCAAATAAATTAAATAGCTAATATAACTTCGGTCTAGTATATAATAGCAGTGACTTAGATAGAGAGGATACTATTATATACAGGTAAGTGTTAACCATCACCTAATCCAAATTAATCGCTTCGCAATGAACTCTTCAGATGAAAAAGTGATCCACACTAACAATTATCCAGAATTATCCTTAAAGGAGGTTTGTATTGGCGATATCGCAATTAATCTGTTCGATGGGGAAGAAGGTCTTACTGCCAACACACGAGGTTTAATTGCATCGCTTACAAACTGGTGATGGAGACCGCGGGATTTATCTATGAATCAATTTTCTCTCCCACTTAGATTTTTAAATTATTTTTTAGAGTTATAAAAATTCGTTTAATTAAAATAAATTTATTAATTTTGAAAGTCACACGATCTGAAAGAATCAAACATCTTTTTGCATACACGATTCCAAAGATTCTGATTTATCAAACCATCTTTTTGTGTTTAAATGTGTAACAAATAAAATTTAATAAATGCACATTTTTTCTTTAACTTTTCAACTAAGGTAGTGATTAAAGTCATTTATTTATTTTATTTTCTGCTTCATATTTTTAAAAAAATAATAATTTATTTCGATTAAATATTTTTAAATTTTTTTTATTAATTATAAAATCGAAATTTGTTCCCACGTTTTTCTATGATATCTGATTTTAAAAAAAATCATCTTTAAATATGATATTTTGTAAAAAAATAAAATATATAAAGTTTTTTCATTTAATTAAATTTAATTAATTAAAAAAATTTAATTTTATTTTTATTACAAAATATTTTAATTAAAACTGAATTTTTTGAGTTAATTAAATTAACAGGATAAATAAAATCAATATTTATCATTCATATAGTTAATATAAAAAAAAATTAAATGCAAGATAAATATTTTTCGATTTTATGATCAAATTGAAACTCTAAAGAGTTTCAGTCTTCTGTTAAAAGATAACTTTTAAAGGTTCAATCTGTTTCACCTTCCTGTATCCCGATTGCATAAGAATTTTTTGACTTGCAGTGTTATACAAACACAACACTGACCCGAGCCTTATCTGACAAAAAAAAAATTGCTTATATACAAATACAACACTGACCCGAGCCTTATCTGACAAAAAAAAAAAAGCTTATCCGCGGCAGTCCTGCCACACGCTAGCAGCCTAGGCGCTACTGGAACGTATTCATGCGGTTTGTTTTTGTGGCGCTGCCGTTTGGTTGATTGGAATTAAAATTGGTCCACTATTTGCTTTGAAAAACCGACATTGGCTGAGTTGGAAAACAGCGCCAGTTGTGTTCAGAAATTTCGCCGAAATTTGCACTTCTTTTTGGTTTGAAAATAGCTGCTTTGTTGTTTGGAGATAGCACCCACTGTTTGTAAACCACTGCTGTGTTTTTGTGATTGGAAAGTTGAAACAGTATTGGACGCGGCTGAAACAGTCTCGAAAAATCAGCGCCTACTGGAATTTCGCTGCTGTGTTGGATTTGCACTGTTTGAAACCGGCGGCTTGTGTTTTGCTCCGCCACTGCTTGGCGCTACTGTGTTTGGAAACTGCTGCTTTGATGGTGCTTTTTACACTGAAACAGTGCTGCATTTGGCTTGAAAAACCACAGCACCTTCTGGTAAACAGCAGCCAATCGCTGCTGTATTGGAAATCTGGCATTTGGAGTTGCCGCAGCCTTAGGCAGTGTTTGGCAGCTTTTTCATGATTCCCAAATCTTAAGATCACGCCATGAATTATCATAAAAATTCCCAAGTCATCACTGTGCGACCGCCGCTTGTGTTCTTCTTGTTCCTCTTTTTGTATTTTATTTTGATTACAAAAATAAAAAAAACTAGAAACCGAAAAATAAAATTTTTTGCATTGATCCTATACCTCCGTAGAGTTCACAATCAATCTACCACGATCAACCCTCGTGGTTAAAAAAAATAATCATCATTCATTCAAACCATTCAATCAAACATAAAAATAAATAATGATCATAAAATCAGAATTTAGAACGCGTGCAAAACAAAATTAGCAACAGTTCTAAAACTACCTGACCCCGATAATCGTAAACAAAAAATAAAATGGTTCTGATACAAATTTGTTGGAGGCAAGACTGCTAAGATCATTGTTCTTCTAAACGATTTTCGATAAAAATTAATTAGACGGACAAACGCCGAAACGGGCTCCAGATAAAACTTTTAACGACGAATGATCAAAATAAAACTCATGCAACCAATGTTAATTTAGAATAATACTTTTTGTCGATCGTTTCTTCAACTACGATTTGATTTCGAGTTGAAACTACTGTCAGATCTTCTACTGTATTTTCTTACGTGATTCTCGAACGTAGTGTGGGTTACGGACTATCGAGAACTCGTACCGATAGAACCCAGATATATTTAGTCTTAAAAGTAAAGTTATATGATCTAAAACTAGTTTAGTCTGCCTGCATATATATAGGGCTACAGCAGGGACCTGGGGAGTAATTATAAGTAAAATTTTCAGTAGAACACAAACACCTACCAGCGATTTCTGCAATTATAAAAAGACAGCAGCAGTTTCTGCAATTTTCATAAAATACTGAATTACAGCCCACATCACTAAAGAACTATAATTGTACTCTGACCCATAATCTCAAGACCTTCTTGCATTAAGCTCCTATTTTAAATACTTACCATTTCTCCCCACGTTAAGATTCTCGATACCCGCCAATTAAATTTAATTACTGACAATTTAATTTAATCGGCATCTTGATATTTATTAAACCCTTCCGCTTAACTTACTTGACCACCGGACAATCAAATTCACCTGTAGGATTTGGTCCGGTCAAAACTTATAAACTTTCTTAAGGGAGTATCGTCAATCCCGATCTTTCGAGATATGGATTCCGTCAATAATTAATATTTTTCATATAAATAATACCGCTATCAAACTCACCGAAAATATATACTTATATAAAATCGCACCATCTAATAAATTAAAATAACGAATATTTAATATACGCAAATCAATAATTATTTTAGAATTAAGAAGATAAGCACTATTCACAATAATCTTAGAGTGTGAATTAATTTATATAATCAGTATAAAATTAATTATCCCAAATGTCTTGTTCAATACACATAAAGTGTACTAGTACAGAGAGCCGGAACAATAGACGACGCTATTATCTGTTCCCTGTAACCAACACAGACCTACTAAAACTCTATACTACAGTCGTACTGATGGTATGTCTACTTCCATCTAAACTGTGAACATAAAACTTATATCCTGTAAGAACTTAAAATCTAATTTTCTATGTGTAAACCTTACTCTACACACCAGATTAAATACTATACATAATATTGGACATCCATATATAACAAAGAATGATGCACATACATTACTTATAAAGATTCTCATAAAATAAAAAATTAATTTTATTAAAATAAGATTAAATACTAAAAATATGATTTTCAGTATACCAACCCTAACATAAACCATGTTTGTTCGGGCAAAAAGCATGTTTTGCATATCTTTTGGTTTATTACATGTTGGTGAACGTGTGGATGTCCGTGGTTTTCAAAAAGGTAATTTGAAAATGGGGGGATTTATGTAAAGTTATGAAAACCTAATTTTTGGGAGATTTGGGGCTAACCTTTGGGGTTGAGTCATGGTTTTGAATGTTTAGGTTGAAACAATGAAATCTTTGAAAGATGTTGGTCATTTTTCCTTGATTAGGAACGGCGTGGCGGAGGGCCGTTGGATGTTTTGTACATGATTAATATATGGTTTTAAATGTTTTTTTAGTCGAGCTACGTGTTGGTTTTTAAATAATTCGATAGATGTGCTGTGACAGTGCATGTGTCTTTGGGCTGCTATTGCTCCTCGGTGAAAATCTAGAAATTTTGCGCAAGTAGGTGCTTCGCTCCTTCGAGTTAATCCTCGTAAATGAAGTGGTTGTCCCAGTGGGAGGCGTGCGTTGTTGTGAATCCGTATAGAACTTTTCATTACCTAGTGGGTCTTTGTATGGCCTCAGTCTAGGCTAATGGACGAGAGTCTATAGTTATTACCTTTGTTCTGGGTGTGACAGAGTCGGTGCATAGGGACCATTGTTGGTTGTGGGAACCGAGTGGAAAATAACGTTTTGGTACTGTTGTTCTTTAACTGTTGAATGCTATTTATATTGTATGAAATGCGTGGTTTTAAGGATGAAAAATCATTTTGAGGCTCGTATAGTTGAGTCGATTCTATACTATGTGATTGCATATCTCGCTTTACTGTATTATAGTCTGTTTTTATTGGGCTTTAGCTCACATTGTGAGACTTGTGAAAATCTTTTTCAGGTGAATGTGATCATGAGTGATGGTCTAGAGGAGCTGAGGAGGCGGAAGACTTCTTTTAAGTTTTTTTTTCTTTCTATTTTGTTATGGAAATCATGTACTGTTACATGTATTGCTTGTTATTGGAAGAATGTCTTGTAAGCCTTGAGGCGATATATTATGCATGTATGGAATGTATATTTGTTTTGAGATAGGAACCTTAGGTTGTTAGTAGTTTCGTTGTTCTGGGTTGGAGATAACCCTTTGTTTACAAAATGGCATATTTTGATAATTATTTTACAAATAAATTCTCATTTTCTTTTTTGATCTTTGACTCGTTTGAGTTTGGGTGGTTTGTTGGATCGTGGTATCCCAAATGGTTGTTCCGTGGGCTTTTCACGTGACCCGAACTTTGGGGCGTGACATTGGGGCTTGATACATGGTAATCAGTACCTATGATACACCTATCACAGGGTGACACTCGTGATAAGAGACCGGTGGCAGCTGAACCAGCCCTGGGGCTAGGGTGTCGGAAGGATTGACCTAACCTCAGACTAGGTCTAGGTACCAATAGACGGCTTGACATGACAAATAAAACTTAGGAAAAGATATGAATAATAGCAATAATAAATCACCATCAGATTGACAGTTGAGTCTTAATCAGAGAGAGGACAACTCGACCTACGCGGGTCAGGTCGGACTCCCAAAGCGGGTCAAGTAAATTTTTTCCTATAAATAACCAGCACTTTAGAAGGAGAAGGTATACACTCTAATTCATTAAGAGAAACTCTGCTAGTTTGTTCTCTCAAGCTTTTCTCTTTCTAAACCCCTATCTAACTCCATCATTGAAGGTTCTACCGGTAAAAGTTGTTGGCAGGCATCTCACCCCCATCTTGTGCAAAGACACGTAGAATACACCCCGGACTGTTCAGCCAGCCTAAATGAGAACAATAGATCCATACCTTAATCCTCTACAATTTGGCACCGTCTGTGAAAAATCCTACTAAGAATGCCTTTATGCTTAGCCGGGGCAACCACGGCTATGAAGAGCTGAGAGAGCAACACGCACCACAAGCGAAAGCATCATGTGCAACTCACCATTGAAGGAGACATCCTGTGCACTCCAAAATCCACGTTGGTGGGTCAAGGATCAACCAGAGAAGAGAGCAGACTCACGTTGGTAGCTCTCACGAAACCACACCATTTGATGGGGACTACCTATCATGTTACTCGATGCAACATGTGGTGGAGGAGTACCAGAACGAATTGAGCAGGCGAGACCAGCAGCTGGTCAGACTCCAGCGAGATCTTCATAAGGTAAGAATTTGCATGAACAGGTGATACTCGTAGGAAGTTCAGTCGGGCTACTAACGGTCCAACAGAGACCCAAGGAGAGACCCTGATCGTCCTCAAGCTAGTGGAAGTGTAAGGAGGAAACCACCACTCGAGCGGCGAGATGAGGCCTCAGACAGGAGTCGAATCTTGGGCACAAAAAGGAGGAGGTAAGGACAGACACAAACATCCAGCAACACACATGCACCAGCAGCACGCCCTCTAGAGCAGCAACACTAGGCTGGGCAAGAGCTCAGGCGTGATGACGAGAAAGAGGAGCTCAAGTAGTGGCTGCACCTTCTGTTCGAAGGGAGGTTACAACTGACCACGGGGAGGCCAGCCAAAGATGTTGCTCGGAGGGCGCTGGAACAGATATCAGCCTCCCCATTCACGAGAGAGGTGGATGGAGTGGATCCACCCAGGAAGTTTCAGACACCAAAATTCAATCTCTACGATGGAAAGACTGGCCATATGGGTTACATACGACATTTTTGACAGATGATGGCCCTTCAGAATGGGAATGACGCCCTGATGTGTAGAATATTCCCCTTTAGTTTGGGTGAGGTAGCGTTACGCTGGTTTGACAAACTCCCTGCTGGGTTAGTTGGAAGTTGAAAACAGTTGGCCGAGCTATTCACAACGAGATTTATTACCAATAGCAGGCAGTCTAGGGAGATCGACTCCCTGCTCAACCTCAGGAAGGTGGAGAACAAAAGCCTAAGGTCTTATGTTCAGCGCTACTGGGAGACGTTCAACGGTATTGATGACTGCAACGAGCAACACGTTGTGGCCTTTTTCAAGCTTGGGCTGGACAAAAGCCATAAGCTAAGGCACTCCTTGACCAAAAAGCCAGCTCAAGGCATGGCCGAGCTAATGTTACGGATAGAGCAGTATGCGAAGGTTGAGGAGGATATGGGAGAAGCAGTCAATGAGGCACCTGCCTATGCTGCACACAAAGAAACCCGAGCAGAAAAGAAGGAAGTCGAAAAGGCCAAAAGGAAGCCTAAAAGGGAAAGGGAGTGCGAGGTGCCAAATAGCATTTATGAGGTGGCTAACACAGTGTTCAAGGAGCCTATTCACAAGCACCTTCACTAGATCAAGGACAAGTCTTGGTTTGTTTGGCCCCCAAAGATGCTCACTAACTCGAGCAAGAGGGACGAGAAGAAACGCTGCTCCTATCATAAGGAGCACAGACACTTTACAGATCGTTGCCGAACATTTAGAAGGTTTTTGGAAGATCAGGTTAAGGCTGGGAACCTTGGACAACACATCGATAAGGAAAAGACCCGAGCTAAGCAACACGCAGCATCTCTGGCCGAGCAGGGGGTAGGGCCAAAGGAGCTAGCAGGTGTGATTAGCGTCATACAGGCAGCACCTGGGACTGAGTCATCGAACGAAATAAGGAATGGAAACTAGAAAGCAGCACATAAACGAGAGATCATGCAGACTCAGCTTGGGCAAAATGGTCTGAGCAAAAGGAAGAGCCCGAGCAGCGAATACTCGGTGGGAGACCAGACCTGCACAGATGCCAACATAGAAGGGATCGAACACCCGCACAATGACGCGCTTATCATAACTCATCGAATTAGGAGATATGACGTAAAGCGCATCTTGATTGATCAGGGGAGCTCGGCGGAGGTAATGTACGCCGACCTTTGCTTCAAGTTAGGACACAAAAAGGAGGATTTGCATAAGTGCTACACCCCTTTGGTCGTGTTCAATGGCCAGCCAATCCTCCCCACGGGACAGATCACACTTCCGGTCAAGGTAGGAACACAAGTCAAGAGCATTCAGCTTTTAATAGTGGGCGTGCCCTCTCCATACAATGCTATAATAGGGAGGACATGGCTTCACCAGTTGAAAGCCATCCCTTCAGCGTATCACTAGGTCCTTAAGTTCCTGACCTTAAGAGGCATGGAGACGGTTAGAGGCAACCAAATTGCAGCCAAGTAGTGCTTCATGGCCACTATCCGGGGAAAGGCGAGCTCGTCTAAGGATGAGCAGGTTTGTGTGATGGAAATACATGAAAACCCACTTTTAGAGGATGTTGGAAGAGTACCAACAAAAAAAGTTGTAGAGCCACTGAAGAAGGTCGTGCTAAATGAAGATGATCCAAACTGTTTCTTCTTGCTCGGCTCAAGTATGGTCGAGCAAGAGGAAACCGACCTAGTGGACTTCCTTAGATCGAACGTGGAGGTGTTTCCTTGGACGCCATATGAGATGTCAGGCATCGACTCCGAGGTGAAGCAGCACAAGCTGAGTGTTGACCCAACACATAAGCCAGTCGTTCAGCGTGAGAGGAGGTCTTTGACCCAACACTTAGAGGCCGTACTAGAGGAAGTTGAGAAGCTGCTCGAGGCAGGAGCAATCAAGGAAGTGCAGTACCCCTTTGGCCATCCAATACTGTCGTTGTCAAGTAGAAGAATGGGAAGTGGAGGGTTTATGTGGACTTCACTGATCTGAACAAAGCTTGCCCGAAGGATTCATTCCCACTACCCAAGATTGATCAACTAGTAGACTCAGCAACGGGGCATGGAAGGATGAACTTTTTGGACGCTTACCGAGGTTACCACCAGATTGTTTTGAGCTCAGACGATCAAGAGAAGACCAGATAGTAGCAATACAGAACATACAACCCCCAAAAATAGTGAGGGAAATATAAAGGCTAACGGGGATGGCAGCAGCTTTGAACAAGTTTATCAACCGTTCTTCAGATAAGAGATATCTCTTCTTTCAGTTATTGAAAAAGGGCAAAAACTTTGTCTGGGAGGAGGAGCGTGCTCAGGCACTCCAAAGATTGAAAGAGTACCTAGGCACAACTCCCCTTCTCTCTAAGCCTATGCTTAGGGAAGAGCTGTACGTATACCTTGCAGTTTCAAAACACTCGGCTAGCACAATCCTACTCAGACTAGACGTGGCCGAGCAGCTCCCGGTCTATTATGTCAGCCACACCTTTCTCAACGCCGAGACCAGATACTTACCGCTGGAAAAGCTCACACTTACCTTAGTCATGGCATCCCGAAAGCTAGCGCACTACTTCCAAGCACACAAAATCATAGTCCTAACTATACACCCGCTCAAGGCGTTGCTGTGTAGGGCATATTTCTAAGGGAGAATTAGAAAATGGGGAGTTAAGCTCGGTGAGTACGATAGAGTTCAGACCGAGATCTGCAATCAAAGGACAGGTCCTCGTGGACTTCATAGCAGAATTTTCCAGACAAGGTACGCTGATCAGCCCAGACCCAATCATGCTCGAGTCCGAGCTAGGGGAAGGGGAAGGATGACTACACAAGATTAGAAAATGAGGAATCTAAAGAAAAAGCACAAAAATGGAAGTTTCACACCGATGGCGCTTCAAATCATAAAGGTTCTAGAGCAGGAGTGGTTCTCATCTCTCCAAAATGGTTCGTGATCGAACACTCCATCAGACTGGGATTTTTAGCTTCTAACAACAAAGCCGAGTATGAAGCACTGCTGGCCTGGCTCAGAAGTGCTGAGCTACTAGACATCAGAAAGTTATAAGTTTTTTGCGATTTTCAGCTAGTGGTAAATCAGGTAACTAAGCAGTACAATGCCCGAGATGACATGATGGTTGCTTACCTTTCCATAGCTCTAAGCTAGTTAAGAGATTCGAGGAAGTGCAGATTGATCAGATCAACAGAGAAGGAAACTCCCATGTTGACGCCTTTGCAGCCTTAGCTTCAGCAACCAAGCTCGGGTAAAAAGCACGGTGAAAGTACAAAAACAAGAAAACTCAAGCATTAAAATGGCAGCACAACGGATGTGTGCTAGAGAAGACAACCAGGAACCTAGTTGGATGGATCCCATCATCAGATTTCTCGACGACGGTCAACTCACATGAAACAAGAAGGAAGCACACACGATCAGGCACAAAGCTACTCGGTTTTGGATATCCCCTAAAGGTCAGTTGTACAGGAGATCCATCTCGGGGCCTTACTTGTTGTGCGTTCACCCAAACAAAGTCCAAGACTTCTTATTCGAGCTGCATGAAGGGATATGTGGAGGTTACACAGGGAGAAGATCTATGGCACATAGAGCTATTAGCCAAGGCTATTGGTGGCCCTACAAGCAGAAGGATGCCCAGTTATACTCGAAGAAGTGCAAGAAGTGTCAGAAGTATGCACCCCTGCACAGGCAGCCAGCCGAGGATCTTAACCGCATCACAAGCCCATCGCCTTTTGCACAATGGGGGCTAGATATTGTTAGGCCATTACCTAAGGCACCCAGCAATAAAAAATTACTAATTGTAGCAACTAACTATTTCTCAGAATGGGTTGAGGATGAACCCTTTAGCCAATATCAGAGATGTGGACGCTAAGAAATTTGTATGGAAGAACATCATCACCAAGTTTGGTATTCCGCGTGCTATAGTTGTAGATAATGGGAAGCAGTTCAATAGCTACTTGTTTAAGACCTTCTGTTCGGGCTTGGGAATAAAAAATTATTTCTCAATACCTTCATTCCCTCAAAGTAATGGCCAAGCAGAGATTTTGAACAAGACACTCCTATCAAGGCTCAAAAGGAGACTGGAGAAAGCCAAGGGAAAGTGGGTGGACGAGCTCCCCTGGTGCTATGGACATACTGAATAACTCCTAGAAGTTCAACAGGGGAAACACCATTTTCTATGACCTATGGCTTGGATGCTGTGATCCCACTGGAAGTAGGACTTCCTACCATCAGAACTGAAGCTTTCGAGTCCGGGAACAACTGCCTTAGTATTGCTCGGGACTTAGATCTAGCCGAGGAAAGGAGGGAGCGAGCTCTAGTCAAGTTGGCAGCCTACCACCAACAGCTCTCAAAATTCTACAACTGGTGAGTCAACCACAGGAATTTTCAGGTTAGCGAACTGGTGCTCAGGAAGGTCCTTCTCAACACAAAGGATCCCCTAGATGGCAAGCTCAGTCCAACTTGGGAGGGGCCATACAAGGTCATATCAATTGCAAGCATGGGGGCCTACAGGCTAGAAGATTTAGAAGGAAAGTAAATCCCAAGAACTTGCAATGCTTAGAATTTAAGAAAATTTTATCATTGAAGCTTTGGTTGTAAATTCCTTTTTTGAATGATAAATGAAGAAACCTTTCTCAGAAGCCTTCTTGACCAGTCTAGCGATGTCTCAAGAAAGCCCTAACACGGCTAGGCACCAAAAGTCCCAGTTGACCTTGAGTCAAGCCTGGCAAGAAAGTCCTAACATGGCTACGCAGTAAAAGTCCCAGTTGACCCCGAGTCAAGCCTGGGTAAGAAAGCCCTAGCACGGCTAGGCACCAAAAGTCCATGTTGACCTCGAGTCACGTCTAGGCAACAAAGTCCAAGTACAACTAGGCAGTAAAAGTCCCAGTTGACCTCGAGTCAAGCCTGGGTAAGAAACCCCTAACACGGCTAAGCACAAAAAGTCCTAGTTAACCTCGAGTCAAGCCTAGGTAAGAAAGTCCTGCCACGGCCGGGCAGTAAGAGTCCTAGTTAACCTCGAGTCAAGCATTGACAAGAAAGTCCTAGCACGGCTAGGCAGTAAAAGTCCCAATTAAGCCCGAGTGAAGCCTTAAAGCCTAGGCAAGAAAGCCCTAACACGGCTAGGCACCAAAAGTCTCAGTAGACCTCGAGTCAAACCTTGGCGAGAAAGTCTTAGCACGACTGGGCAGTAAGAGTCCCAGTTGACCCCGAGTCAAGCCCGGGCAAGAAAGCCCTAGCACGGCTAGGCACCAAAAGTCCCAGTTAACCTCGAGTCAAGCCTGGGCAAGAAAGTCCTAGCACGGCTTGGCAGTAAAAGTCTCAGTTGACCTCGTGTCAAGCCTAAGCAAGAAAGCCCTAGCACGGCTAGGTACTAAAAGTCTCAATTGACCTCGAGTCAGCCTGGGCAAAAAGTCCTAGCACGGCTAGGCACCAAAAGTCTTAGTTGACCTCGAGTCATGCTTGGGCAAGAAATTCCTAGCACGCTTAGGCACCAAAAGTCCTAGACGACCTCGAGTCCTAGGCAGAAAGTCCTGATCAATAAATACTACGTGGTGATTTCGAGATTTCTACACCTTCTATTGAGAGATCTTCAACGAGACACCAAGTTCTTGGATGATCTCAAAGGATCACCATTGGGCCAAGGTATCCTAGCTCGGCTAGATACAACACCTAGCTCGGCCAGGCACCAAGTGCTCAGTTGATCTCAAAGGATCACCACTAGGCCAAGGTATCCTGGCTCGGTTAGATACAAGACCTAGCTCGGCCAGGCACTAAGTGCTCAGTTGATCTCAAAGGATCACCACTAGGCCAAGGTATCCTGGCTCGGCTAGATATAAGACCTAGCTCGGCCAGGCACTAAGTGCTCAGTTGATCTGAAAGGATCACCACTAGGCTGAGGTATTCCATCTCGGCTAGATACAAGACCTAGCTCGACCAAGCACCAAGTGCTTGGATGATCTCAAAGGATCACCAATGGGCACAAAATATCCTAGCTGGACTAGATGTATGGGCTAGCTCGGCTAGGCAATATACCTAGCTCGGCTGGGAACATGAGAGACCGTACTCCAAGTGATGAAACATAAGTAACTAAATGCAGGATGTATTGCTTAAGATCTCGGCAAAAATTTATCTTCATTGATAAGAAATGAAAGTACAATTAAAGCGAGCCTACCTCACAAATCGAGACGAGGCCGTGCATCGCATACTTAAATAAAAAAAAATGGGAAGGAGAAACAACTAAAGCCTAAGCAGCTTGGGCTGGTTGAAAAGAGACATCCTCGGCGGTCTGTTCTTGTGCGGGACCCCCTTGGACAGGCTCCTCCTCAACTCCTCCAGTCTACTCCTTAGCTCCTTCTCCTTGCTCTGTCAACCCAGTCCAGATAATCCCCTTGTGCTCGAGCTCATCGTCGTCTAGTGTAACGTCGACGGGGATGTTTAGATTGACGACTCTGGCCTCGGGTTATAGGGACTCGAGCTTTTCATATTCATCTTCGTTCTCAGGAGAAGGCGGAGGTTCCTGTTCGTATGCCTAAGGAGAAAGAGGAGCTAAAGAGAGTGGGGCAATCTCCACGACCTGGCCAGGAGAGGTGGCTTGCCTAATAAGGTGAGTAAGTTGAGCGGGAAAGGGAACAGAAGGCTGCAGCCAGGGGACCTCCATATGAAATGGAGTGTCCTCAGGCACCGAGGTGGCCCTCAGGGCAACATCCCACCCCAGTTTGAACAGGGGGTTCTATAAGCTTCGCACTTGAGCCTCGTACACGTCACCAGCGGCGTCATAGCCCTCGTTATACTTGGCTTGGGCGGCCTGTTTGTTCTGCTAGTCAAGGTCGGCTACAGTCTTGAGCAGCTCCTCCTTAGCCTTCCTTGCCTCATCGAGTTGCCTGAGGACTGAGGCGAGGTTGGCCTCGTTTTCCTTCACCGAGTCCAGTGCCCGAGTAGCTTGAATCTCAGCGTCTTTCTTTGCTTTCACGGCCTCTCCAATCTGGGCTTGGAGGACCTTGTTGTCTTCCTTGAGCTTCAGGGCATCGACTTGGAGAAGGTCATACTTTTACCGAATGCGGCTGCAGCGCTCTGAAGCTTTAACCCCCATTTGCAAGCCCTGCACATCAAAGGAGGTCACTGCGCCAAAAAAAAAAATAGAAGGAAGAAAGAAGAAGAAGAAGAGGTCTGTAGTGAGCTCAGATTAGTGACTTACCACAATTACGTGTTGTGTGGCTTGCTTCGCAATGGATGCGTCCGAGATCTCTTGGTAGTCGACTTTGTCCAGCAGGAGATAGAGGCTCTTACCCAAGGCCCACGCCACCTGGTGGTTGGCCTGCACCGAGTCCCGAGCGGTGAGGGATCGACCACGGCAAGTAGGGGAGAAAGTAAGAGGTGCAAGTACCTCGGTTGCTTCAGAGCTCCCCAGTTCGGTGCTTAGCGAAAGGACGGGAGGGACACCATCGATATGCCTCCTTATCTGGCGATCGGCAACCTTTGAGGCCATGCACCTCTTCTTCTAGTGCACCGGAGGAGGTGGAGGAGGTGGAGGAGGTGGAGGAGGAGTTAGAGGAGCCAGGATCAGGCTTTGAGTAGTGCTCAGTGCAAGGGCACGAAAAGCTGGAGCAGTGGTCAGGGAAGAAGTATGGCCGTCGACAAAGAGGAAGAGGATAGGTCCCCTAGCAAGCAGTCCACTAGGTTCTTCTATGACATGGTTTGTGTCCTTCTATTTGAACATGAGTGGGTGGAGGTTCTAGATGTTGATGCCCTGGAAGTGGAAGCTCTCGTGCTCTAATGAGCCTCTCCTTCGACGTCTTCCCCCTGTTGTTCCTCAACGGGAGCTAAGCAGTGCCCGAGTTCATCTGGGCAGATGGGCTCACCGCTAAAAAGTCTCTTGAAGCAACGCACGGCGTGGTCCCAATCAAACACATGCTGCAGGTGCGCGAAATTGATCCTGCCGTCCCTTATGTCCTTCCTGTACCAAACAGCAGTGGTGTTACAGTAAGCACCTAAAAAGGAATGCATTGGGGGGCCGAGGAAAACATGAAAAAGATTAACGAAATAAAGTGATAAGAGAGAGGAGCTCGGGTACCTGGGGATCCTAGCCTGGTCGGGTAAAGTCGTGACCGGGGATCGTCATCTCCAAGCCCGAGTTTCTAATTTCCCCCAACCACGACAAAGTCTTCCAGATCTCCCTTATGGGAGTTCTTCAGCTCGAGCACAATATTCTTGGTCTCTTGGCCTTGAGGTAGTACTTGTTGTGGCCTTTGGACGTGTCACGCCCCAAACACCAGGGTCATGTGAAAGCTCACCAAACACCGTTTATGAAAATAAGATTTACAGTTGGAAAACCATCAACTCAAAAATATAACATTTGGATAAAGGATTTCCAAAGTTCAACTCTCATAAACAATAAACATGCATTCTCATACATGAATAAGTATATCGCCTCAAGGCATACAAACTCGCCTTCTAAAATAGGTATCACATGTAAAAGTACATGTCACAAAAACAGGAAAAACTATAGCAAGTCTTCCATCACCACTGCATCTAGGTCAACTCCACATGTTCACCTAAAAAAAGTTTTACAGTAAAATCCCACACCGTGAGCCGAAACCCAATAGAAACAGACTATATAAAACTATAAAGCAGGTTACGTAATCATAGGCACATAAGTTCAAACATAGCAGCTAAAAGGTTTTCTTCTAAAAAACCATTAGTTTTCCATCCTTGAAACTATGCATATCATCCTGATAGATATCATGCCACAGTTAAGGGAAAGCAGTAAAAACGCAGTATTCT
>JAUMHN010084668.1:0-25813 GCA_032360265.1 Heliamphora ciliata
ACCAATTTTCTTTTGAGGCTAGCACGAGTCAATATATATTTCTGTGTTGCATGTGGGGCTTGTGAATGTCGAGGCTCGTAAGAGTCAATCTTTGCATGTGAAGCATTGTAGTATATTTTATATATATATATATATATATATCAAATCGTTTTCAAACCATTTTCAAGGCTCTTGTGAGTCGTGATATAAAATTATTTTCAAACCGTTTTCAAGGCTCGTGTGAGTCAAAAAGTTTTTTATCCTTTGCATCTCATTTGATCATAAAAAAAGCTATTTTAAGGCTTGAAAGAGAGTCAAAAATCGCACATTATTTTCCTAGCATGTTTAGCTTTTATTTTATGTTTGTCTAGTTTATGCTGAGTTTTGGCTCACTGTGTGGAATTTAAAATATTTTTCAGCTACCGGTCACACAAGTTGATCCGAAGGAGCCGATTGGGTGGAAGCCTTATAGTCTTCTCTTTTTGTTTCGTCTAGACCATATATTATTTTACATGCTTTTCGGTGTTGGAACCGTGTATTGTAAGCCTTTGGGTGATTATATTTAATACATGTATGTTTTATCTGAGAGTGAAAATCGGGTTGGGTGTTATGTATGGTTATTTTTGGGCGTTTCACGTGACCCAGAGTTTGGGGTGTGACAACATGGTATCAGAGCTCTGGGTTTAAATACCTGAGAGCTGTGGAAAGAGGGTGCATCACCGTGTGAGGTTGATTACGTGTGCTTGATTTCATGTGTTTAGATGTTTTGATAACATGAGTGTGATCATTTCTTAAATGTGTGAATGTTGTATATATGTGAGCATGGGGGTTGAACCTTATGATTGATTAGTCTTGCCTTCGGGTGTTTCGATTAACAAGCTTGGAAGCCGAGTTAGAAATGTATTTGGCCGATGTGTTTTTTAGCAAGGAATCTAAGTAGGTTATCTAGATTGATGCGTCACTCTTGTTGGTTCTCCTCGGTATGTCGGGTTTATTTAGCATGAACCTATGTGGCTACGTGTTAGCATGCTTATGTGGTTAGTGTTTATGTTCATGCGATGTGCTACATCTTATGTTCTATCTTTCCTTTCATATAGACGTGATGTCTGTGCGGAGAGGACGAGGCCATGGTCGGGGCTGTGGCCGTGGTTTTGGCCAAGGGGATGTGCTTATTCTTGATGCTGGGGATGTGCTTATTCTTGATGCTGGGGATGCAAATACTCCCCAAGGAACTGTTGATGCGGTTAAGTTGCTGCGTGGATTGGTAGGCTCTATTGGTCAGCTAGTTAAGACTGCTAGGGGGAGAGAGAGAAAGAACCCAAGTCGAGGGCAATAGTGGCAATCAAGAGTTCAAACGTATGGATCCTCCTACCTTTGCTGGGGATCCTGATCCTACAGTAGCGACAAAGTGGTTGGAGCTAGTGGCCCGGATCCTTAATACACTACAGATAGTGGAGGACGATCTACGGGTTTCTTTTGTCGCTTTTCAACTGAGAGGTGATGCTCACGAGTGGTGAAAATATGCCCGGAATACCGTGGAGGCACGTGGGCAGCTTTTGCGGGGGTTTATTTAGAGAAGTATTTTTCAGCTTCATCGTGAGACTTGTGCAGGGAGGAGTTCTATGCTCTCACTCAGGGGGCGATGAATATTGTGCAGTACGAGGCCAGGTTTACTAATTTATCCTGGTTTGCACAAAAGTTGGTGGCCACGGAGGACTTATGTTCGACGAAGTTTGAGAGGGGATTAAGGCTTGCGATCAGAGAGCGAGTGGCAGGGATGAGGCTGTTTGTTTTCACAGAGCTGGTGGAGTCGACAGCAATGATCGAGAACACTTTGAGCGAGACTCGTGGATCTAGAGAGGTCAGGACACCGTAGGGTGGGATAGAGGCACAGTTAGGTGGACATTCTAGCAAAAGGAAGAAGTCCTCTAGCCCTAGTTTTCATCTATCCAGATTATCATAGCAATTTTCTGCACCAGCACTATCAGTGGTTTCGTCAGAGTGACCAGAGCAGAGGGAGGTTAGGTGTTACCGGTGTGAATAGCCGAGGCATCATGTGCCAGATTGCTCATAGTCGAGGCAGTTCTGGGATCCACAGCTAAGAAAGTCCTAGGGTCCATTACTAGATCAGTCGTAGGAAAGGGGACTACCAATTTGTTTTGGGTTTCGCCAGTTGGGATATATTCGCAGGAATTGTCCTCAGAGAGGTAGTGTGCCGAGCACGGTAGGTACACCAGTAGGCTTGTTTGGGCAGGGTTCATCGAATTACCGATAGCAACATCCCGCAGTTCAGACTTATTGGGTTGCAAATGGGGGTACTTCAGTTCAGTTAGTACGGCAGCCGACAATACCAGGCTATGGCGGATAGACCTGAATGATGCAGAGCCGAGTGTATGCCCTCACAGCTCCCAGTTCTTCCAAGCTACCGATTGTGCCTAATGATGCAGCTATTCCTCTAATAAGCAGAGGTACTTTCTGAGTGTGTAGACTTTAGGCCAGTGTTCTTACTGATACGGGAGCTTTGTGTTTCTTCATTTCATCTATTTGGGAGTTGGAGATGGACTCTATGGGTGGTGCGTTGTGTTGAGACGTCGATTGGTGAGGATGTGAGGTTGGAACGAGTTGTAGATCACGTGTCTTTGAGGTAGTTAGCTATTGTTTGGAATGTATGACCTTGTTTGACCATATCCTAGGAGTGGCTTGGTCGACCACCTCTCGTGCCTGTGTCAATTGTGATAGACGGGGTTATTTTCTTTTGGTCTTATAGTGAATTTTGGGGACGAAATTCCTTTAAGAGGGTAGAGTTGTAAGACCCTGACCATTTTTTGGTGTTGTCGACGCGTAGTTTATCGTTTTTATTATTGCATGTTTGTATGCGTTTTTATGCATGGTTGGGCTTAGAGTTGCATGTGGGGTTGGATACTGGGGACGTTGGGCGTTGTGAAGCAAATTTCAAAAAAAAAAGATATTTTCGTGCCCTATAAATATCTAGCTTTAGATATTTTCCAAAATAATTTTTATCTCTCTAGCTTTTAAAAACCCTAGAAAGTTCTGCCTTCTCTCTAACTTCTCGAGAGCTCGGGACTTAGTTTTTGACGATCTGATAGCTAATCCTTACTATTGGCACCGGGGGCTATGCGTTCATCCAGACGAAATTTTATTTCGACGAAGTTCATTTTTTTACGTGGTTTGAGACGTCGAATTTTTGACTCATCGAAATAAGATCCTAGACTATCATGTCTTAAAGGGGTGCTACGTGAAATCTTATGTATTTTTACATTTTACAAATGTATGAAAAATCGATTTATGTTTTGAAAAGTTAGGTTTTGGTTCAAAATCGTTTTCAATTGTTTTCGGTTGGATGAAATGGGTTTTCGAGGTGTTTCTTTTGGTGTTTCTTAGTAGTTTTGGGCTTGGGTGTGTCCAAGGGTATCAAAAGGAGTTTGGATGCTTCGATTCCGAGTTTAAAAGGGTTGTCTCAGTGGCGAGAGTCTGTTTCTGTCGTGGCCCAGTCGACTAAACTGGGCCGTTCAGTCAATTGGGTCGATAGTAGGGTGTTTCAGTCGACTAAAGGTGATGAGCCAGTTGATTGACCTATGTTGGACTTTTCTGTTTCTTTCCCAATAGCTTTTCAGTCGACTGAATTATGGGGTTCAGTCGATTGAAGTGCTGTTGGGGCTGTTTTGTTGCTTTGGGTGATCGTGTTGTGGCCTTAGGGGTTTGTTTGTGTCTTGTTGTCATCCTCGGGGTGACGTGGATTAGTTTATCGTAGTGTTTAGACATCATTGGGTGCATGGCGTGTTTGGGTCTTTGATTCTTTTCAAAAAGGTGGGTTTTAAAAATGATAGTGTTTTGTGAAAATGTTTGTGAAAATTGGGGTTTGAGGGTTTGGAGTTAGCCTTCGAGTTAGGTTTTATTTTGTAGATTGTTGGTCGTCCGGGGAGTGGATGTTGAGTTGCAGGGCATGTGATGTCGTGCCGGGGTGTGTGGCACGTGATGTTGTGACAGGTTATGTGGCGAGTGGCATCGTTATGAGAAATGTATGCGTGGTTTTGAACATATTAACTCTTGTTTTATTTATGCATGTGTTGCGTTGGTCACGCGTGTAGCTAGCATGTGACGCGGTTTTGTAAGACGTGGAGTTTTGTGCATGCTTTTATGCAGTAAAACTCTTGTTTTGAAGATGCATAATGAGGGGCGTATATGATCCTACGGTGAAAACTCGTGAAGATGCATAATGAATGGCGTATATGGTCCTACGGTGAAAACCCATGAAGATGCATATGTTGCGTGTGTTACGTACGTTAACTCTGGTTAACGATCCGATATATGTTAACTCTGGTTAACAATGCATTAGTTAGAGCGTACATTAGTCCCTCGGTGAAAACCCGAGAAGATGCATGTGTTGAGTTGTGTGGATGGCATGTGTTACGTGGTAAGAGTTACATGTGTTGCATTGTGTGGGTGGCACGTGTTGCGTATGAATCCTCATGTATTTGATAGAACTATTGCCGGCGCTTGTGAGAGTTGATATACATATATATATATACCTGTGTTACATATATATACCTATTTTCTTTTGAGGCTCATGAGAGTCGATATATATATCTGTGTTGCAAGTGGAGCTCGTGAGAGTTGAGGCTCGTAAGAGTCGATCTTTGCATATGAAGCATTATAATATATTATACATACATACATACATATATATATATATATATATTTCAAATCGTTTTCAAACTGTTTTCAAGGCTCTTGTGAGTCGTGATATAAAATTATTTTCAAATTGTTTTCGAGGCTTGTGTGAGTCGAAAAGTTTCTTGTCCTTTGCATCTCATTTGATCATGATGAAAACTGTTTTAAGGCTCGAAAGAGAGTCGAAAACCGCACATTATTTTCCTATCATGTTTAACTTTTATTTCATGTTTGTTTAGTTTCTACTGAGTTTTGGTTCACGGTGTGGGATTTAAAATATTTTTCAAGTACCGGTCACGCAAGTTGATCCGGAGGAGCCGGTTGGGGCGGAAGACTTGTAGTCTTCTCTTTTTATTTCGTATGGACCATGTATTAATTTACATGCTTTTTGGTGTTAGAATCGTGTATTGTAAGCCTTTGAGCGATTATATTTAATACATGTATATTTTATTTGAGAGTGAACATCGGGTTTGGTGTTGTGTATGGTTTGTTTTTGGGCGTTTCACATGACTCGGAGTTTGGGACGCGACACTGAAGGCCTCGAAGCTATCCATTGTCAAGGATTTGAGGTTTTCGAGCCGTTATTCCAACATTAGCAATGGAATTTTTATACAATCAATCTAAATATTAATAAGTAATGTATAAACTAAACCTATAAAAAATTGAATAAAACAAATCACAAATTACTTGTTTGATTCGTCATGATAAAATAAATCTGAAAGTATATCCATTTTATTTCGTCTTATCTGAAAGTAGTTCTATACTTTTCTAGTTTTCGTAATGAGTAAAATCTCAAAATTATCTTCATTTGAATTAATGTAAAAAAATTCACTAAATACTATAAAAAAAATGCATATAAAAAAAACTATTGTACACAGTACCCATAGTAGTGGAAACCTTGATTTGAAGAGAGGGCAAACCTTATATAAAAAAAAAATTGGGAAAGACCTCTTAGATGCTATTAATTCTTTACGCTAGTTCATACGAGATTGCTTTAGTTTTAATTGAGACCTTTAGTGGATGGTGGACTTAATTAGTCCCCCAAAATTAATTGAGATGCGCACCTTGAGATATAAAACAAAAAAAGTACATGTCAGAAAGTAGAACTTTCACCAAATTTTAAATTATATAGGCTCCGTTTGTTTGTATGTAAATATTTTTTGTAAAAATTTTTACCTAATTTCTAGGATCTAAGAGTCGGGAGTCCGGGGTCAGGGGTCGGAGGTTTGGTGTCCGGGGGCCCAAGAGTCTAAGGTACTTTACGGAATGCAGGGGTCCGGGGGCCAAGGATCACCGCCACCATTGCTTCCACCACCACCACTACCACTACTTCTAACACTGCTATATCCACCAGTAGGTATGGCAATAGGACGAAGCGGGGCTAAAGATGAGCTCTTCCATTCCTGTCTCCACCCCCTATTTGATCGGAGTAGAGACAAAAAAAAATATCGAAAAAGTAGCGGGAAACAGTGTGGGAATAGAAATATTTCAGGATATTTTTAAGATTTAAATGAGTGATTAACAAGAGTTATAGATAATATAATAAATAAATAATAATAATAGTTAATGAATCAATAGAACTAAAAACACAAAATTTAATAAATAGAAAAAAATTAGAGATAAATATAATATTTTAATATTTTCGACTTATTATATTTATAAAATATACATTTTATACCTGTATTTAGATTTTTAAAAAATTTATTTTATGTAATCGGTGGCAGGGCAGGGAAAACGGAACGAAAAAAGCAAATACCGTCTTCACTCTATTTGTTATCGAAAGCGAAAAAAACCAGTACAAAGTAGAGCAAGGACATGTGAGGACAGTACGGGACAAAAGAAATTACCCTCCCTATTATTTTCAAAATTGCAACTAAACACATAAAAGAATATTTTCTAAAAAATATCTCTTGAAAATGTTTTTCACTAAAAATATTTTTCCACTTAAAACAAACGAAGTCTTAGTTTACAGTTATAGAATACTTACAATTTTCTGTTATAGTTGGAGTCGCCATGGCCTTAACGGGCATCAACATGACTATGCCACTGAATATAATGCTTATCCTACGTTAGATGGATTCCATGGTGAAAACGACATGAGCTAGGCCGCCCATGAGTTAGAACTTGGCCCATTTCTTGAGCTTTCTATTCATGATGTGTTTGAATGATCTTGACCCTGTCTAATGACAAGTCATGTTCAGCGGTTTGACGTGAATTTGGGTAGTGGAATTCAGTTCCTCTGCAAAACCAACCGACGTAAGGTAGCTTATAATAAATTATATGAATAACTTGTGCTTAAAGGTACTTTTAATTTTTTTTTTTAAGATTGTTCATTCATTTTAATACTTAATTTCAAATTTTATTTTTCAAAAAATAATTCATATTAAAAAAACAATATAAAGAATCCCAATCTCAATCAATTTTGACATTAATAAAGAGAAAAAAATTATTAAAAAAAACAACAAACTAAAATACTAAGAGCACCAAGAAAAATTCAAACAACACCACCACAAAAAATAAAAGCATGCTTTGTTGTAATTACATAGCTATGCAAATTATTTTTTTCTTCGATCCGAAATGCATGAACTACTTTTTTAATAGAAATACAACTGAAGCTGTTGATTGTTTTTGGCTCTGTTCAGCGTTAAATTACCATATAAAAGTCACATCAAATTTACTAACTTATTAAATAGACTATGAATAACTCGTGCCTAAAGACACTCAAACAATTTTTTTCTTAAGAGCGCTGGTGAATTTTAATACTTTATTTTTTAAAGAATAATTCATATAAAAAAATAATAGAAAGAGTCACACCCTCAATCAACTTTGATATTCACAAAACAAAAAAATATATATTAAGCAAAACAACAAAATAAAATGCCAAGAGTACCGAAAACCATTTAAACACAACCACCATATAAACACAACCACTGGAAAAAAAAAATCCATGCTTTGTTGTTGTTACACTACTACGTAAACCACTATTTTTTTTTCCAACCCGGAATGCGTAAATTACTTTTTTAGTACAAATGTAATCGAAGTTATTGATTGTTTCAGATACTGTCTATTGTTAGATTACCATATAAAATTCACATCAAGTCTGCTAACTTGTTATATAAATATCTAATTTTAATCATTTAAGAGCGAAACAAAAAGTAATATCAATAATTTAATAACTAATTAATTAATCAGTTTTAAGACACTAAATTAAAAATATATTTTATTAGTTTGTTAATTTATAAAGGCAGAAAAATAAGAAAAGATAGTAAAAATAAAAATAAATTTATTTATTTATTTTCAATAGTTAGATTTTTAACAATTATATTAATGTCATATCAAAAAACTCAATATTATTATATAGATATCCATTTTTAAAAATTTAAGAGTGAAACAATAATAACAATTTAATAATTAGTTATGTAGAGGATAAGGATTAGGATCTACTGGTCCTGTCCAAGTTGGCTGAACTGTCAAGGCTGGATTTCACGTATACGCCTGCTCAAGAAATGGGTGAAATGCCTACAGGTGACTTTGTACCGGTGGACCCTTTGACGATCAAGTCAGGCAAGGGTTTTAAAGAGGGAAGAAGAACTGGAGATAGTATTTTGATAGAGTTTTCTGTAATAAAAAATGAACATACCTTTTTCTGTAAGTGTGTTGGCTATTTATAAGAAGAGATATATTTGACCCGCTTTTAGTATCCGACCCGACCCGAGCAGGTCAGATTGTACTCCCTCTCTCTGATCAATATATAGCTGTCAAGCTGATGGTGACTCATCAATGCCATCATTAGATCTATCTACAAATTTCTCTTGTCATGTCAAGCTGTCTATCAGTACTCAAACTTAGTCTAGCCTTAGCTAAGTTAACTCTCTCTAACACCTAGCCCCAGAGTTGGTTTAGTTGCTACTGATCCCTTATCACAAACTCCCCCTCCTGATATGCGTATCATAAGATACTGACCGCAAATATCAACCATCGAGCTCGGCTTGAGGGGTCGCACAACTCATCCTGCTCGGATGTGAACACCGAGTATTGTTTCTCACGGTGCCGAGCACCTCTTCTTTGGAGGTCGGTATTATACTCCATCTGACCTTGGGCCAAGGCCACTGCACGAATTCATCTCCCGAGGTCTCAAAGCTCGGGAGCACTATCCGATTATGCTCGGCTCACCACCCAAGGTGGGATGTACACGCCGAGATACGCAGTCGTGGGTGGAAAGACTATTGCGCTATACGGCGCTCCACGTGGCATGATCGGAATTTGACCCCCCTCAAGTTAATTAGCCAATTTTAAGACACTTAATTTAAAATATAATTTTATTAGTTTTTTAATTTATGGATTTTAAATAGTAAAAAAATTAATAAAAGTAAAAACTATATTATTATTTTATTGAATTAGTAAAAGGGGAAATAATAAAAGTGAATGTTTTTTTTTTTTACTTTTTTACAAAGAAAAATATGATGGAGGAGAGAGAATAAAATAAAAGCCTAAGATTATTTTATTTCAATTGTTAAATTTTTGATACCTATATAAATGTTACATCAAAAAAGTTAAATATTATGTAATAGATAAGATATATGTTACTCAATTCTAAACGCTACTGTAAAGCCAGAGTATTCTGTACTGAATTCGACGCTTTTGTGGTTTATGACTCCTTCCACAACGGAATAATGCATAAATGCACGCATATGGAAAGGAAACGTGTGAAAGCTACATTAATTCAACATGGCTTAACTCTGGCATTTTTCATATCAGTAATGATATGATGATGATTATACATGGTGATTATATTTTGGTATCATGTGATGTTTTATTTAATGGGTAGTTCTTATGTCATTACATGAATGACACTCTATCTCACATCGGTAATAAATAAAAAATAAGTTTAATAGATAATGAAATTTGCGGACTAATACTAATAATTTGACAACATTTCAGGCTGCATTGTTATACTCTTTAATCAAGTTATTAACTCAGTAGTCTACTTAGGTTGTTACAATATAGACTCACTGTTTACTTTTAAGCACTATATATAAAATGTTATATCATGTGATAATTATGATCACTAAAATATAGTATCAATGGATTATTGTTTTCATATATGTTATGTGGTGGAAGCCTTTGATTTCTGGAAATTTTGGAATTATGAATAAAATATGAAGAATAAGATGTAAGGGTTTCTTTATTAGAGAAAATTTAAGTGTGGCTCACGTATGTGTTTAGAATTATTTGTATTATTTAATGAGTGATGGATAAAGAAATTACCGATTATATTAAAAAAAACTGTTGGTGAAAGAGACAATTATTCATGATTAGGTGATTCTATTGAGAATATATACAATCACTATTCAATGTATATGAATAGAAAGAGGTCTCTAACCTAATATCAATACTAAAAGCATTTGTTCTATTAATGGTTTCATCAAGTTAAGGATACAGGATAGAATATGTCATGCCCCAAACTCGGGGTCACGCGAAAGTTCTCGAACAACCACCAAAATCACCCAAACACAAACGGGTGAAAAACCATGAAGCCAAAAGAGACTAAAATCTTTATAAAACGCACTACCGATGGTTTATTTGATTTAAAAGAGTAGCCCAATAAACTACGATTACAGCGACAAAAGCCAAGCCTTTAAAACAAAATACATATTTTGGACAAAGAAATAACTTTTAAAAGAAGAGCATAAGTCATTCCAAAATCCCCCTCGAAGTACAAGAGCTTGAATGAAACATAAACCAATTGAAAACTTCTCTTGTAAACCGTTGTACCAACCAACGAAAATCATAACACAACAAACCCATCGTTTCTCTCGAAAGCATAAATCATGCATACATTGGCACCACAGCCATAAGAATTACATATGCCATAAAACATGTTACATCTAACATGAACCATATACAAAAGGTATAAATTACCTAACAAAGACAAAACATAAGAGTCTTGTCATCAGTCACCTCCGAGCACTTCAAGGTCAACCTGTAGGACCACGTTCACCTGAAAAAGGTTTTACAAATCCCACAACGTGAGCCGAAACCCAATAGAAACAGACTATAATGCAATAAAGTAGGATAAGCAATCACATAGCATAAAGTTGACTCAACCACATGAGCTTTAAAACGATTTTACTTCATGAAATCCCAAGTTTTCCATCAGACTCCCACAAGTCTCTAAAACGGCTTTCTATCCTCAAAACCAAGCATTTCAACAATGCAACAACTTTTCACAGATAAAGAAAAACAGTAACCAAAACGTTATTTTTCACTCGGACCACACATCCAAGAACAAAACGATATTTTCCACTCGAAACACATAGCCGAGAAAAAGGTAACGACTATAGACTTCTGCCCATTACCCTAGTCCTAAGTCATTTAAGACTTGCTAGGTAATGACAAGTTCTACACTGAGTCACAACAACAAAATGATTCCTATGTACTGACTCTGTCACGCCGGGGATAAATGCAACAACTATAAACTCTTATCCATTACGCTAGTCCTGAATCATTTAAGATCTGCTAGATATTGACACGTTCTATACGAAGTCACAACAACGAAAATTGCTTAATTTACGGGCCCAAAACCCGATGGTAAAAGCCACCCACCACTTCGTTTACGGGGATTAACCCGAAAGCATGAATCACCTACTCTGCGCACATTTCTGAACTTTCACCGAGGAGCAACTCGTGCCCAATACACCCGCTATCCCGGCACATCTAAAGAATCATTTAAAAATCAACTCATAGCTCGATTACGAAAATATTTCCACAATTATACATTAAACATGTATAATGATCCAATTGCCAACCGCCACTTCATCCATCAAACATGAAGATCAAACAAAAATATTTTCAAAAATGTTTCCACCGTTTTATCAAAACGTTTCAAATCCGAGACACAACCCTGAGGGTTAGCTCCAACCCTCCAACTCACCTCAATCTTTAAACTCTTCTTCCCACACAAAAATAAAAAGGGTCGACACAAACAGCAAATGTGTCGACACAAACAGCAAAGGTGTCGACACAAACAACAAAAGGTGTCGACACAAAAAAGCAGCAGTGTAGTCAACACAAGCAGAGAGAAAAATGGTCGACAGAAATAGTAAATAGGTCGACACAAATAGAAAAAGTGTCGACATAAAAAGAAAAAGTGTCGACACAAAATAACAACAGCATAGACAACACAAACAGAAAGAGAAGGGGTTGACACCAACGGTAGAGTGTCGACACAAAAGCAAAAAATTTATATTTTCAAACTAGATAGCTGAACGGCGATGGAAAGCAAACCCTAACGACGGAAACAACTTCTCAGCCCCAAATTAAACCAGCTAAACACTCATTTTGCAACCCACAGACATACACAAGCCTAAAACAACAAGAAAACACCAAAAAAAAAAGCCACAAAACCCCTTTTCATCCAACGATATTGTCCGCTTTGGGCAAAGCCCTCACAGTTTTGTTCTTTCCAGCGGGTCACCCATCCTTGCATTGCTCCAACGTAAGCACACTTAACTGCGGAGTTCTGCTAGGGTTTCTACCACCTGAAAAAAGGTCTCGTTGAATATAAGGGTCCAAGGTTTTTTCTTCCTTCTCCCCTTTCGATGTGGGATACCAGGATATCACAATCCACCCCCTTAAGACTACACGTTCCCGTGTAGTAGCCTGCCAGCTCCGGCAGCCTACTAGTCCTTATCAACCGGCCCACTCTGTAGCTCGCCCACGTGTCACGCGAAACGGTTGGGACTCACACTCGGAGGTGAGGAGAGTTGGCTCTAATACCATCGGTAACACCCCGATCCTTCACATGGCAAAGATATTATCCGCTTTGGGCAAAATCCTCAGGATTTTATACTTCCCAAGGGGTCACCCATCCTTATATTGCTCCAGCATAAGAACGCTTAACTACAGCGCTCTGCTAGGGTCTCTACCACCAGGGAAAATGCATCATTGAATATAAGGGTCCAAGGTTTTTTCTTTATAGCCCAAGAACTCCCTCTCCCTTTCTAATGTGGGATACCAGGATATCACACCATCAATCATCAATAATCTCTAATGCAAACCTAACAACACCGCACAACAGCAAAATGCCGCAAAACTGTTGTCCCACAAGGTAAACACCACTTGAAGAATCAACCTCCATACGGACTGCCCGCGTGTGCAAGTCCCACTGACACCACTGTCATCCTTGAAACGACACCACTGTCATCCATAAAACGTCCCTAAAATATCGGATCAAGATCCAACTCACGCTGCCAAACCTCGAAACATAACTCTCGCCGAACACAATCCATCCCAGCGATAAGCGCGTAACACGAAACCAATCCACCATGGAACTTGGTCCCAAACACTCTCTACGCCAGAACATAGAGACTACCACCCTCGTTCACACTGCCACATACTGGCTCAATCGCACCTCACTATGCACACCAAGGACTAACTCCGTGAGTCCAAACACAAGATGTAGAACCCTGACATCAATCACACGAAGTCACATACTACACGCACAAACTTTACTCAAGGTCTGATGATCACCAAATGACCACCCACTTTGATACCACATCGTTAACCTACTAGTGCTAACCACGTCATCACGTAGCTGACACAACGCCCATCTACGAACAATAACACAAACACCCGACTCCAGAGAGAAGCTCACTTAACTCACCTAGAATACCGAAGATTGCATTTCATATAAACCTTCATCCCCTATCTGATCTTCCCTCACGAACCATAATTCTCACCCTAGAGAAACACTAGGTGTCACACCATTGTCCTAGACAAGGTTTTGCATAATCGAAAACTAATCTGGCATCATAGCCACAAAGTCACCTGACCCTAACGAGTCACTTGACCAAACATGTCACATAAATAGAACATCTCAGTGATATCCAACAACCTATATAAACCCAATCATGTCTCCCGTGCAACTGCACATCACTACACATCACTACACAACTCAACGTCTCGCCATCAAGTCACTGATACCAAGTCTATAGGTCAACCTCCAATCAACTATGATCATCATCATCCGACAAAGCAAACATGATGACCGTCATCCGTCATCAACCTCAAACTCATAACACCTACATCAATCCCTTGAGTCTATAATAGTAGAATATTCAACCAAAGGCCCAACTACCAAGTAACTAACCAAGACTTGCCTCTTACACTTAGCAATTTCTTCTTATGTAGAACTCATCACGGCCCTTCAGTTCTCAACCAAACAATCGCATTGGTTCGAACAGGCCACGCCAACAAAGGCATCTCAAACTTCAAATCCTTCCTGACTCATACTTTACTATACTCTCGGGACTTCCATCCGAACAAACGGTTACGCCAAAACACAACGCTTACCACTGTCGGCGACCAATCCTCGACTCTAAGAACTCTGAGCATTTCAAAGCTCTGAATAGAACATAAAGTCAGACTCTTAAAAGTCTACCAGAATCCCACCATATGAATATTACAATCGCACTTTTTTGTCAGAACTCCCACTCTACAAAGAGCTAGAGGTACAACCATACCCACACATTTCAGAGCAAGCCGCACACAACGATTAACGATTCCCACCTGATCACTGCAGAAAAGAACTCTACATCTCAACATCGACTCCCTTATCAACAAGGACAAGCAGCACCGGGAACACAACCTAAACGGTTTAACCATCATACATAACAAGTCATACTCTGACTAGGTTACCACAACCTACTACGCTTACCCAACTCATACATACTCTTTTACGGTCTTCCACTACAGAACAATACTAACCCAAACATGCAATTCTTTATGGTCCCCAATCGCGGGAGAAATTGGATCTCAGGTCACACACAAATGCTCAACATCCAAGAAAGCTCGTAGCCATGAACCACACGTTGAAACCATGAAGAATCAATCTTATAATCATCCGATCACGGCAACACAAGTTTTCGAGGCACAACTCCAAGAATAATAACACGGGTACACTGCTGGACCTTATTACTCTGCAATTTGTTCCCATAGGTAAACAACATACCAACCTCAGAATCTAAGGTCAAACACAAACAACCTCCAGGCATATCACACTCAGGATACACTATCTCAGCACTAGGCCAACCACACTATTGAACCCTTCTATGATCCTTTCAAACCTCATGCATCCAGCACAGTTCCCAAACACGAACTCCTAATCACTAGGATAACTACCAAACCGTGGACCTGCATTCTCGTTGGAATCCCACAAAACTGATACTCATCGCGTGTTAGAATCATAACCTGAACCCCTACACATTCCAATACAATCGCGACCCATGCTCATCTCAGCATATCTGCAACTCATACTCATCCCCATATCCTCGAGCTTACTCACTCATAACTCAATTCTCAAATCTCAATAAGGAATACAACATCCAAGTCATTAGACACTACTCTGACTACTAACAACCTCCTGCTAGCATGGAATATTCCCAGAACCACTCACGTTCTGCCATCTTAACATACGCCTGACCAAGGATTACCACACTCCCATGCACTATGGTCCCGTCTATATCCCATCCCGAGTACATGGCTCATGACATAGCATGACTCACGACATACTTAATCCATCACAAGGCCAAAATCACGTACACCAAATCTTACCCGAGTAACATACTCTCTAGAAGAGCCAGCTACCACAACCAAGCTACTAACCATGCTTCAACTGCATCCGAACAAAACTCTGCTCATACCAACACTAACCAGTTCACCAATCACGGCCAACCTCACGCGGCTAACCAATGAGTTCCACTACGCACTAAGCGATCGATATTCAACCCACAACTTTACCTTTTAGCAACCAACTACAACCGAGTCGCACATCCAAGACCCAAATCACGGCCTCACCCTCTCTAAGGTTACGCAGTTCATATATAAAAAATATATATATAATAACACAACCTATTATGTTATTTCTAACACGTATCACATAATCATGCTAACACAGCCAAAATAATTATGCAAACACATCACAGATACTGAGGAGAACCGACAAGAATGGCGCGTCACTTTGAATAACCTACTTAGATTCCCTACTAGAAAGCACGTCAGCTAAACGCGTTTCTAATGTGGCTTCCAAATTCGTTAATCCAAACGCTCAAAGGTAAGACTAATCAATCCTAAAGTGCAACCTCTATACTCACATATACACATCATCCACATGCTCAACAAGCTAACATGCTCATGTTATGAAAACAATTAACACATGCAACCAAGCACATGCACATCTTTCCTCACAAGGTGATGCACCCTCTTTCCACGGCTCTTAGGTATTCGAACCCGGAGCTCTGATACCAAGTTATCACGCCCCAAACTCTGGGTCACGCAAAAGTTTACGAACAACCACCAAAATTGCCCAAACACAAATGGGTGAAAAATCATGAAGCCAAAACGAGACTAAAACTTTTGTAAAACGAACTACCGGGGGTTTATTTGATTTAAAATAGTAGCCTAAGAAACTACGATTATGGCCCCAAAAGCTAAGTCTTTGAAACAAAATACATATTTTAGACAAAGAAATAACTTTTAAAAGAAGAGCATAAGCCGTTCCAAAATCTCCCTCGAAGAACAAGAGTTTGAATGAAACATAAACCAATTCAAAACTCCTTTTGTAAACCGTTGCACCAACCAACAAAAATCATAATACAATAAACCTATGGTTTCTCTCGAAAGCATAAATCATGCATACATTAGCACCACGGCCATAAGAATTACACATGCCTTAAAACATGTTACATCCAACGTGAACCATATACAAAAGGTATAAACTATCTCACAAAAATAAAGCATATGAGTCTTGTCATCAGCCACCTTTGGGCACCTCAAGGTCAACCTACAGGACCACATTCACCTGAAAAAGATTTTACAAATCCCACAATGTGAGCCGAAGCATAATAGAAACAGACTATAATGCAGTAAAGCAGGATACGCAATCACAGAGCATAAAGTTGACTCAACCACATGAGCCTCAAAACGGTTTTACTTCATGAAATTTCAAGTTTTCCATCAGACTCCCATAAGTCTCCAAAACGGGTTTTCATCCTCAAAACCAAGTATTTCAACAATGCAACAACTTTTCACATATAAAAAAACAGTAACCAAAACGTTATTTTCCACTCGGACCACAAAGCCAAGAACAAAACGATATTTTGCACTCGAAACACACAACCGAGAAAAAGATAACAATTATAGACTCATGCCCATTACCCTAGTACTGAGTCATTTAAGACCTGCTAGATAATGACAAGTTCTATACAGAGTCACAACAATGAAATAATTCTTATATACCGACTCTCTCAAGCCAGAGATAAAGGCAACAACTATAGATTCTTGCCCATTACCCTAGTCTTGAATCATTTAAGACTTGCTAGGTAATGAAAAGTTCTATACGGAGTCACAACAACAAAAATCGCTTAATTTATGAGCCCAAAACCCGAGCGTACAAAGCACCCACCACTTCGTTTATGGGGATTAACCCGAAGGCACGAAGCACCTACTTTGCGCACGTTTCTGAATTTTCACCGATGAGCAACTCGTGCCCAATACACCCGCTATCCTGGCACATCTAAAGAATCATTTAAAAACTAACCTGTAGCTCGACTACGAAAATATTTTCACAATTATACATTAAACATGTATAAAGATCCAATGGCCAACCATCACATCATCTATCAAACATAAATATCAACCAAAAACGTTTTCAAAAATGTTTTCACCGTTTTATCAAAATATTTCAAATCCGAGACTCAACCCCTAGGGTTTGCTCCAAACCTCCAAAACATGATTTACAAGACTTTTCATAAATCTCCTTGTTTTCAAACTTCTTTTTTTAAAACCACGAGCTCTTGGAACTCACCCCGATCTTTAAACTCTTCTTCCCACACAGAAATAAAAAGGGTCAACACAAATAGTAAAGGTGTTGACACAAATAAAAAACGTGTCGACATAAATAGCAAAAGTTATCAACACAAAAAAGCAGCAGTGTAGTTAACACAAGCAGAGAGAAAAATGGTCGATAGAAACAGCAAAGGTGTCGACATAAACAAAAAAAGTGCCAACACAAAAAGAAAAAGTGTCGACACAAAACAACAGCAGCGTAGACAACACAAATAGAAAGAAAAAGGGTCGACACCAATAGTAAAAGTGTCAACACAAATAGAAAAAGTGTCGATACAAACAAAAAAAGTGTTGACACAAAAGCAACAAATTCAGATTTTCAAACTAGATGACTGAACGGTGACGGAAAGCAAACCCTAACCATAGAAACAGCTTCTTAGCCCCAAATTAAACCAGCCAAACACCCCTTTTGCAATCCACAGACATACACAAGCCCAAAACAACAAGGAAACACCGAAAAAAACCTCAAAATCCCTTTTTATCCAACCAAAATCAACCAAAAATGATTTTAAACCAAAATCGAACTTTTTGAAACATAAACCGATTTTTCATGCATTTTTAAACAGTAAAAAAACATATAATTGCATGTAGCACCCCTTTAAGACATGAGATTCTGGGATCCTATTTCATTGAGTTAAAAACTCAATCCTCAAAAAACAAACCTCGTCGAAATGAGATTTTGTCCAGATAAACGCGTAGCCTTGGTGCTGATAGCAAGGATCCGCTACCCGATGCCAAAAACAAAGCCTGGGCCTCAAGAAAATCTAGAGAGAAAGCAAAGGTTTTGGTTTGAGAAAAAGAGATTTAGCCTCCAAGTTTTGGAAAATATCTCCACCAAAATATCTAAGACTAGATATTTATAGGCCACAAAAATATCTTCTCTTTTATTTTATTTAAATTCGCACCACAACGCACAACGGCCCCAAAACCAACCCAACATGCATTTCTAAGCCCGAACATGCATAAAACCCATATAAACATGCAATAAACTACATGTCGAAAACACCGAAAAAGAAAACAAGTCATGGTCTCATAGAATAATTTTTCTCACAGTGCATATATTTTTCAAGCACTTGAACAATTATCATTGAAGGTACATATTCATATATTTTCACTAATATAAACATGTTTAATTTCTTATATAAGAATATGTTGCCAAGGCCTTTAGCTCCTCTGGCATTTGCCTCGGCCCATGGTGGTGGTGGTGGTGGTGGATTCGAGTTCCATAGTGGGTGGTAGAGGTGATTCCCATTCTCTATCTTTAAATTAGGCTAGTGCAAATTCTAACTTTTGATATAAATAAAAGAATAAGATTGTGTTTGGATCGTGGATTTGTTGAGGAATCTATCATGTGAATGAAAAATAAAAGAGAGTTCAAAAAAATAAACTTAGCAATTTCTTTTCTTCCTTTCCTTCTTTTCTTTCATCTTTTTATTTACTTTCATATCTCTCCAGAAATTTATGATCCAAAAACAGCCTAGGATATGGTTCTAAGAGGGTGTTTGGCTTGAAACTAGTAACTTATAGATTGCAACTTGTAGCAGAAGTTTGTGAGTGTTTAATAAAAATTATATCTTGTAACATAAATAAAAGTAAAAATAGTTGTAGTTTGTAGTAGAAGTTATGAGTGTTTGAAAAAAATTGTAACTTATAACTAAAATTAGTTGCAAAAAATTAAAAAATACCAACAGTACCTTTACCAAACACCCCACAATTAAAGTTCTAAAAAACTTGTGACCGTGAGGTACATGTTTCTCATCGGACTGGAACAAATGCACGTGCATAAGTTACTTAGGGCATACACAACTTAACTTTTTTGAAGAACTAAAATTTCCTAAACTGACATTTTGTTATAACTCGCAGCTCAGGAGTCGATTTTAAGTTTCGTTTCTTTACCCATGTCACTTGTGCCTAAAAGTTACTCCGTATTAAGTTTAAATAACTAATATGCTTAAACAAAACGTAAATGGCATGCCTGCCCATCAGGTTCCAAAGAAGATAGTGATAAAGGACTGTGATGCTCATCGATTTCATCTCCTACAGACTCTATGATGATACGGTATCAACTAGTTGCATTTAAAACCTATGACATGAACACATTTTTTTGTTTTAACATATGCATTGAATCATGTCATGAAAAATTAAGAAATAATTAGTTTTTCCTTGTTGCACCTGTCTAGAGCCTTTAATTTCTGCATGGGATTCAAGTAACTATGTTCAAGCCTTCGTTTGCTCGAACTATGTCATAATTATAAATTTCTCCTCAATATCCTTAGTGACCTCCTCACATACTTGTCTTTTGATATCGGCTATTGTTGAAGATGAAGGTGCATTCAAAGAGTCGTTATCTTGTCTATACGCTGAAGTCCAATGTAACGCCCCGATTTTCAAAAGATAAAACTCTACGAAAACGAAAACGAAATTTTATTTGCAAAACAATTAACAAAATATGCCATTTTAAACCAAAAAGGGTATCCCCAAGCATCTCCAACCAAAAACATTCTTTCAAAACAAAACCCAACTTTTCAACATAGCGGTTGTCCGCTTGAGTGGACTCTCCACCGTCCAAGCGGCGAGACACCCGAGAGATTTTCAAGCCAAAAATTAAAAAATCTTCCCAAGTCTCAAAAAACAAGCCTAAAAATCTCATATTTGTTTTGAACTAGGGTTCAAATAATAATATATATCGGATAAAAAAATGTTTATGTGATAAAGATGTCACTCTTTTGAGAACTGCTGTCGTGATCCAAATGGATGAGAACTAGGGCCAAAGGACCTCTGCCCCTTGTTGGAGCGCCCACCCAACTGTGCCTCTGCTCCAACCTGTGGTGCCCTGACCTCCCTAAGTTTACGAGTTTCATTCAAAGTATTCTCAATCAGAGCTGCCGACTCTACCAACTCTGTAAAAACACGCAGCCTCAATCTTGCCACCCGCTCTCTAATCGCAAGTCTCAAACCCCGCTCACACTTCCTCGAACGTAGCTCGTCAATAGCAACCAATTCTTGTGCAAAGCGGGATAAATTGGTGAATCTGACCTCGTTCTACATGATACTCATCATCCCCTGAGTGAGAGAATAGAACTCCTCTCTGTATATATCCCTTGAGGACGCGAGAAAGTATTTCTCTAAAAATACCCTCGTAAAAGCTTCCCACGTGCCCTCTGTTAGAGGCAATACTTCTAAGATCATTATTTTTAAAAACGGTTAATGGGTAAAAAATTAACTGGACGGGCAAACGTCGAAACGGGCTCCAGATAAAATTTTTAGCGTCGAACGATAAAAAATAAACCTGTGCAACCAAAGTTAATTTAGAAGAATACCTTTTTTCGATCTATTCTTCAACTATGACTTGATTTCGTGTTGAAACTCCTGTCAAATCTTCTACTGTATTCCTTTATACGATCCTCGAACGTAGTGTGGGCTACGATCCTCTGAGAATTCGTACCAGTAGAACCCCGATATATTTAATAATTAAAAGACAAAAATAGTATCATAATAATAATGATAAAAATTATTCAAACAGGTTCAGCCTACCCGCATAAATATAAGGCTACAGCAGGGACTTATAGAGTAACTATAAGTTAAACTTCCAGTGGAACACAGATACCTACTAGAGATTTCTGCAATTATGAAAAGACATGCAGCGATTTTTGTAATTTTCATAAAATACTAAATTACAGTTCACACCACTAAAGAACTATAATTGCACTCTGACCCATAATCTCAAGACCTTCTTGCATTGAGCTCTTGTTATTAAATGCTTACCATTTCTCCACACGTTAAGATTCTCGATACCCGCCAATTAAATTTAATTACTGAAAATTTAATTTAATCAGTATCTTGATATTCTTTAAACTCTTCCGCTTAACTTATTTGACCACCAGATAATTAAATCTACCTGCAGGGTTTGGCCCGATCAAAACTTATAAGCATCCTTAAGGGGGTATCGTCAATCCCAATATATCGAGACGTGGATTCTGTAAATAATTAATATTTGCCATATAAATAATACTACTATCCAACTCACCAGGAATATAGACCTATATAAGATCGCACCCTCTAATGAATCAAAATAACAAATATTAAACATATGCAAATCAATAATTATTTCAAGATTAAGAGGATAAGCACTATTCATAATAATCTTGGGGTGTGAATTAATTTATATAGTCAGTACAAAATTAATTACCCTAAATGTCCCGTTCAATACACACAAAGTGTACTAGCATAGAGAGTCGGAACAATAGACGACGCTATTATCTGTTCCTTATAACCAAGACAAACCTACTAAAATTCTGTACTACAGTCGTACCGATGGTATGTCTATTTTCATCTAAACTATGAATATAAAACTTATATTCTGCAAGAACCTAAAATCTGATCTTCGGTGTGCAAGCCATACTCTACACACCAGATTATATACTATATAGAATATTGGACATCCATGCATATCAAATAAGTGATACACAAATATTACTCATAAAGATTCTCATAAAATAGAAAACTAATTTTATTAAAATAAAATTATATACTAAAAATATGGTTTTTAGTATACAAACCCTAATAATCTTCCACTTATACTCAAAATCAAGCTGCCATACGTCTAACTCCCATATCCTCTACATGACTATCTAAAGTCTTAGCCGGTAAGCTCTTTGAAAAGAATCTGCAAGGTTGTCTCCTGATGCAAGCTTTATGTCTTATTAGAAATTTGAGTCTGTGTACCCTAAAAGGTACCAGACTGTCTGGCTGATAAACCAACATATAATTCTTAGTTCTTTTCAGGTACTATATTATATATTTTTTACCGCAGTCTAATGCTCCTATCCTAGGTTAGATTGATATCTACTAACCATGCCAACGGCAAAGCAGATGTCGGGTCTAGTGCAAAGCATAACATACATGAGGCTTCCTACTGTCAAAGCATAAGAAACCGCCTTCATCTTCTCTATCTCATCAAGTGTCTTAGGACACTGATCCTTGGATAGAGTGATTCCATACCTAAAATGGAGAAACTCTTTCTTAGAATTCTGCATGCTAAAACGAGCAAGAATATCATCAATATACTTTACTTGTGATAAGCCCAACATCATTTGTTTTCAATCTCTCACAAATTTGATTCCAAGGATGTGACTGGCTTCTCCCAAGTCCTCCATATCGAACTGCCCAGATAACCATACTTTAACCGTAGATAATGTCCCCACATCATTTTTGATGAGCAAGATATCATTTACATAAAGTACTAGGAAGATCACCACGCTTATGTTACGCTTCTTATACACACAGGACTCACCCAGACTTTAATCAAAATCATAAGATTTTATAGTTTGATCAAACCGAGTGTTCCATGACCTCGATGCCTACTTAAGTCCATAAATAGATCTCTTAAGCTTACACAGCATGTGTTCCTGGCCCTTTGCAATGAATTCGTCTGGATGTATCATATAGATACACTCTTCAAGACTTCCGTAAAGAAAACCTATCTTGACGTCCATTTGCTAGATTTCATAATCGAAATGAGTGGCAATGGATAAGAGAATTCGAATAGACTTAAGCATAGCTACCGGCGAAAAGGTTTCCTCTTACTCGATCCCTTCTTTCTGAGTGAACCCTTTAACAACAAACCAAACTTTGAAAGTTTCAACCTTCCCATCTACTCCTCTATTTTTCTTATATATCCACTTGCATCCAATGGATTTTATCCATTCGGGTGGTTCTACAAGTTTTCAGACCTGATTAGAATACATAGATTCTATCTCTGAATTCATAGCCCTTTGTCAAAGATATGCTTCTTTGTCCCGTAGTGCTTCATTGTAATTACAGGGCTCGGTATCTAATTCTACCGGGATCCTGCCAAAAGACTCTCCCAAGAACATATACCGGTCAGGTTGATGAATAACTCTCCCATTACGATGAGGCACTACCTGTGTCTGTGTACTAACAGTAACAGGCTGTGCAGAATCTGAATCCTGTGCATCAGCACCCTGTTCTTGATTTTCACCTGTCCCGATAATCCTCCCACTACAACGAGGTAATGGAATATCAGTGACTTGTGGTTCCTCTTCCGTTCTACTGGTATTTCTTCTCAGTTCTTTCAAAATAATTTTGCTATTGAGCCTGTGATCCATAATATAATCCTCTTCCAAGAATCGGGTATTTGTGCTAACAATGACCTTCTGATCCTTAGGATTATAAAATAGACCACCCTTTGTTCCCTTGGGATATCTCATAAAGAAATAGAATCCTGTTCTCAGTTCCATCTTACCCGCGTTCCCTTTCAGCACAAGTGCTGGACACCCCTAAATTTGAATGTGTTTCAGACTAGGCTTACACCCGGTCCACGATTTTATGGGAGTAGAAGGTACCGACTTAGAAGGTACCATGTTTAGAATATAAGCCGCTGTCTCTAAAGAGAGTTCCCAAAACGAATGTGATAAACCTGAATAACTCATTGTTGACCTTACCATCTCTATAAGAGTCATATTCTTTCTTTTTGCTATACCACTCTGCTGTAGAGTGCCAAGTGCAGTCAACTGACATTTAATCCCCTCTGATGACAAGTAGTCCTTAAACTCTCCAAAGAGGTATTTTCCACCACGGTTGGATCGTAGTGATTTGATACTTTTACCCAGACGCTTCTCCGCCTCCGCCTCAAATTCTTTGAATTTTTCAAAGCATTTAGACTTACGGTGCATTAGATAAATGTATCCATACCTTGAGTAGTCATCAATGAAACAAATGAAGTACTCAAAGCCACCTCTAGCCCGAATTATCATAGGATCACACACATCAGAATGAACCAGTTCTAACGGTTCTTTAGCTCTATAGCATTTGGTGAAAAAGGGCATCTTGATCATCTTACCCGCTATGCAAGATTCAGTGACTGAAAGTGCCTCCACTTCCAATGAACTCAAAGATCCATTTGCTACCAGTCTGTTTATCCTTTTTAGATTAATATGACCCAAGCGTAAGTGTCAAAAAAACGTTTGGTTCATTAAAGAAGAAAACTTTTCTTTATATGGTAATATAGATGTATTATTCGTTTCAGTCAATTGCAGTGTAGGAGAGATTGGAGTAATAATATAAAGATCATCTACCAATGTACCAGAATAGATAACCCGTTTATTATCCTTACTAACCCCAGAGTTATTAAAATAAACTAAATATCCGTCTTTAGCCAATCTAGAAACGGAAACTAAGTTCCTTCTAATGGTAATTACATAAAGACAATCTCTCAATATTAAAATCCGATCTCTACCAAAACTAAGATGACATCTCCTACTACAACTGTTGTTACCTTTGTATTATTACCCAAATATAGGTAAATCTCTCAACCACTAAGTTGTCGGGTTTCTTAGAACCCCTACAATGAATTGCAGACATGATTAGTAGCTCCCGTATCTACACACCAGGTACTGGTAGATAACACCGCTAAACATGTTTTCACAACCAGTGAACAGAAATTACCGTGTTTGATCTGCCTTCTGAGAAATACTAGACATAGTTTTTTCCAGTGTCGGGTCTGGTTACAGTGAAAATATCTACCTTTTGGCTTTTTCACACCAGTCCGTGGCCGACTATCTACCCTAGAAAACGTGTTTCCCTGTTTTTGAACATTTTTCTTCTTCATGCCTTTCGACCCCGAGAAAGAACCTTTTTTCGAAACAGACACATTTCCTGGTATTGAAGAAATACCATTTGTAGTTAAAGCTATATCTAATTTACATTTCCAGTCAACATAATTTGATCCCGTTAGTTTGTTTTTTTGAGTTTTAAAGCGAGTGGATTGAAATCTATTTTAATCCTGAGAATTACATAATTAAATAAAATCGTTAATTATGATAAGCAAAACTTTGAATTTATTTTAATTTGATTTCTTCTACCATTTTAAAATTAATTCGCCAGTAGCCTGGTAACCTGTGAATAACATGCCACGTTGGGAGAACGTCTATTATCCATCATAAGATCAGACAGGCCAATTCTTTTTAATTTTACTATCTAGGCAAATTGATCATGCCAAGTAAAATTAAATAGCGGGCATAGTTTCGGTTCAGTATATAATAGCAGTGACTCAGTGGAGATAATACTATTATATACCTCTAAGTGTTAACTATTACCTAATCCCAAATTAATCACTTCACAATGAACCCTTCAGTTAGAGAAGTGATCCACACTAATAATTATCCAGAATTATCCCTAAAGAAGGTTTGTACTGGCGATACCGCAATTAATCTGT
>JAUMHN010084774.1:0-25812 GCA_032360265.1 Heliamphora ciliata
ATTTGGTGTTTTGTACACGTGTTAGCGTTTTCGCCTTAATATGCTTATATGAGTTATGATGCATGTTTTGGTTAATCAGAGTATTCAGGGTTGGTCCCGGGGGCTACGGGGAGTTACGGTGCGAATTTCAAAAATTTTAAAAAAAAAGATATTTTGGAAGCCTATAAATATCGAGAGTTAGATTTTTTCAAAAGATATTTTCAAAATTTAACTCCTAAGTTTTCTCCTTTTTCTCTCTACCTTCTCTCTAACTTCTCGGGGGCCCGGAGCTTGATTTTTGATAAACCAACTGCTGATCCTTAGTATCGGCAACGTGGTCTACGCATCCATCCGGATGGATTTTGATTCTGACGAAGCTCGAATTTGCACGTGGATCGAGGCATTAGATTTTTGACCCAACGAGGTAGGATCTCATATTCTATTACTGTATAAGGGTTGTATACATAATCTTATGTGTTTTCACCATGTAAATCGCATGAAAATCATCTTTGTTTCAAAGTTAGGATTTTTTGGTTTTAAAACTCTTTTCGGCGTTTCAGTTGAATGAAATTGGGTGTTGGATGTTTATTTTAAGGTTTTGTGATAGTCCTAAGCTAGGGTGTGCTTGTGGATATCAAAAATAGGAGTTTGGAGGCTTAATTTGAGGTTTGAAATCACAAAACCGTCGCTAAAAACGTTTTCTGGGCAAGTTCAGTTGACTGGATCCATGAGTTTAGTCGACTGGATCTTGAGTTGGGAGGTTCAATCGACTGGACTCGAGGGGTCAGTCGACTGAAATGTTTTCTGTTCGAAATGGTGTTTTTCTAGAAGGTTTTTCAGTCGACTGGGGAGGAGTCTAGTCGACTAAAATGGTGGCTGTTTGCTTTGGCTTTTTGGTGGTTCCTTTGGGAAAAAGGTTGGGTTTCTTTTGAGAAAAAGGAGGGGTTTTGATGAAAAACGTGTTTATTGGAGGTTTGGAGCTAACTCTTGGGGTTGAGTCTCGCTTCCTACAACATTTTCATAAAATGTGTATGTTTTTACATGTTTTAGTTTGATTTCCATGGTTTCATAGATTGGATCTCATGCTTATACATGTATTGTATAACTACTTTTGGGGAAAACATTTTGAATATGTTTTATTTTGATCTCCTGATGATGGATAGATCTATGTACATGTATAATGTACTGATTTGAGAAATATTTTTAGAAGACTATCTAGATGTACCGGAATGACGTGTATGTGGCACGAGTTGCCCTCGGTGTAAGTCTAAAAACGTGCGCAGAGTAGGTACTCAGGTCCTTCTAGTTAATTCCCGTAAACTGAGGCGGATGGGTACTCAGCTCCCTTAGGGTCGTAACCCGTAAATTGAGTGGTACGTTCATGGTGCTCCGTATATAACTTATGTGTATCTAGGCGATCTCACGATATCTGAGGGCTAGATACTGGACAGGAGTCTATAGTTGTGACCTCTGTCCCCTAGTGATAGAGTCAGTACATAGGATCTTATTTTTCTTTTCCGCGATGGTACATTCCGCGAGGGAAAAAAAATTTTTATTACTATTTTTCCTTAACTATGGTTGGTTATTTGCAACTTTTACATCATATGGTTTTAAGGATAAAAATAGGGTTTTATGTTAATAAAACCATTTTGGGAGACTTGTGTGGTCTAATGGGAAAACTTGAGGGTTTTGGATGGAAAACCTATTTTGGTTTTGTGGTTGAGTTCGCTCTCACCATATGATTGCATATTCCTGCTTTACAGCTTATTATTTGTTTCTATTGGGCTTCGGTTCACGGGTGAGAATTTTCTGTAAAAATCATTTTCAGGTGATGATGCAGATGAGGTATAGCTTGGTGGTGCCCGCGGTGGCGGAAGACTTTTACAGTTTTCCTTTTTTTTGGTATGCCTGTTCTTGAAGGCAGGTTTTGTACGCTATAAGGCGATATATTGTATGCATGTTGAACTGTTTGTCTTTTTTGTTTGTGAGAGATATCTTTTGTTGGGATTTTCATTGGTTTCAACATGCGGATTTTAATGTATGAAATCCTATATTTTCAAATAAATTAGATGTTTTGTGGATTTTCACATGACCCCGGGTTTTGGGGCATGAAAACTTGGTATCAGAGCTCTGGGTTCGAATACCTAAGAGCCATGGGAAGAGGGTTTATCACCTGGTGAGGTTGATTATGTATGCTTGCTTGCATGTGTTTAAACATTAGTTTATAACATGTTAATAGCTTTCTGAGTATGATAATTGTGTATATGTGGGCATGGAGGTTGAATCTCAGGATTGGTGAGTCTTGCCTTCGGGCGTTTGGTTTAACATGTTTAGAAGCCAAGTTAGAAGCGCGTTTGGCCGACGTGTATTCTAGCAAGGAATCTGAATATGTTATCCAAATTGACGAGTCCGTCTTGTTAGTTCTCCTTGGTATGTGAGACGTGTTTGCATAATCTTATGTGGCTATGTGATAGCATGATTATGTGTTTATGTTATGTAGTAGCATGTTGTAGGAAAGTTTACCCTGTTTATATTGCTTCCTATAGAGTTATGTCAACGCAGGGAGTGCGGGGACGAGGTCGTGGCCGAGGCCGTGGCCGAGGACGTTCCTATGTTCAGGTTCCGAAGGAAGGGAATATTCCTGCCCCACAGGAACAAGTGGGTGGTACTGATGTTAGCAGTACTGATGTCGTCCATGAGATGTTGGCTACTATGACAGCTATAGCAGAAGCCACCAGGGCTAGTGTGAGGGTTCCTGAGCCGAGGGCTTCTGTGGCCATGCGGGAGTTTCGGCGGTTGGATCCTCCGACCTTTTCTGGGGAGCCGGACCCCAAGGTGGCTACTTAGTGGTTAGAAGTGACCACTTCTATCTTTGATACTCTGGATATTGAGGAGGATGTTTTACGTATAAAGTTGGCAGCGTTCCAACTGCGGGAAGATGCTAGAGAGTGGTAGAAGTTTGCCAAGACCACTGTGGATGAGACGTGGGCTGCTTTCACGAGAGTCTTCTTGGAGAAGTATTTCCCGAGATCTTCGAGGGATACTTATCGAGAGGAGTTCCTCTCCCTTGTTCAGGGGAATTTGTCTATGGTCCAGTATGAGGCCAAGTTCGTGAATCTATCGTGGTTCGCACCTGAGATGGTATCTACAGAGGAGTTGTGCGCTCGGAGGTTTGAGAGGGGACTTCGACCTGCGATTAAGGATTGGGTTGCAGCTCTGGATGTGGAAGTGTACATCAAGCTGGTGGAATCTGCTATTCGGGTCGAGAACTCATTGGTAGATAGCCGCAGTATTAGAGAGAGCGGGAGCCAGCAAGGCAGTGGAGATGCATAGTTCCAGGGGCGCAGGGGCAAGCGCCAAAGGTTGTCTGGACCTAGTTCTCATTTTGCTGGATCATCTCAGCCACAGTCGTCTGCACCTACACATTCAGTGGCCTCGACAGGAAGGCCAGAGCAGAGAGAATTGATCTGTTACCGCTGTGGACAGCCAGGACATCGTTCAGTTGAGTGCCTGCAGAAGGGCCAGTCTCAGAGTTTAGCGCCCGTACAGTCTTAGGCGAGAGACCCACCTATCTATTTTGGGTGTGGTCAGCCTGGGCATATCCGCAGACTCTATCCCAGAGAGGGGAATGTTCAGGGTGCGACAGGAGCGTCTGTTCCTTCATCTGTACAGAGGCGACAGGCTCCGCAGCAGCCGAGGGCACAGACGTCGAAGTTTACGAAAGGAGGTACTTCAGCTCAGTTGGTGAGGCAGCCATCGACTCAGAGTTATGGCGAACAGACCAGACTACCGCAGGCCATGGCCTATGTTCTTGCTAATCGCAGTGCTTCTAAAGCACCAGTGGCGTCTGATGCTGTTGTTACACTAGCCATGATCAGAGGTACTCTTCTAGTTTTTAGATCATGGGCCAGTGTTCTCATCGACACCAGAGCATCACATTCATTTATATCATCTGCATTTGTATATTCTTTGGGGTTGGAAATGGACTAGTTGGGTAGTACCATGTGCGTGGAGACCCCAGTTAGTGGGAATGTGACGTTGAGTCTTGTCTGTAGATCCTGCGTGCTAGAGGTCGCCGGTCATTGTTTAAAGTTTGATTTTATCATTCTAGACATGACCACGCTTGACGTCATCCTAGGGATGGACTGGCTAACCACCTATATGCCTTTATAGATTGCGAGCGACGAAAAGTGTCGAATTGTACACCAGAGGGTGACTGCTTTTACTTTGTGGGTGATCGGGATGAGGGTCTGATATCTATGCTAGGAGTCACCCGGGTACGAGGAGATTTGGGTTTACTCTTTTCTGTACTCAGGTTAGATGAGCCGGTTGGGGTTCGGGGGATGTTACCCCAGGTGGTGTGTGATTACCCGGATGTCTTTCTAGATGATTTGTTTGAGTTACCACCGAGCCGAGATGTGGAGTTCTCCATTGATCTTGTTCCGGGAGCTGCTCCTATCTCTATGCCATCGTACCATTTTGCACCGGTCGAGTTGTAACAACTCAAGGTGCAGTTGCAGGAGTTGCTAGATAAAGGGTTTGTACGGCCGAGTACGTTGCCGTGGGGAGCTCCAGCGCTCTTTGCAAAGAAGAAGGATGGTTCGTTGCAGTTATGTATAGACTACAGGAAGTTAAACCAGGTGACGGTGAAGAACAAGTATCCGATGTCGAGGATTAACAACTTGTTTGACCAGTTGAGAGGGACCCGTTGCTTTTCAAAGATTGACTTGAGGTCAGGGTATCATCAGCTGAGGATAGGGACGAGGACATAGCGAATACCACTTTTCGGACTCGATATGGTCACTACGAGTTTCTGGTTATGCCGTTTGGTTTGACGAATGCTCCAGCTACATTTATGGGTCTGATGAACCGTATCTTCCGCCCTTACTTAGACAGTTTTGTGGTTGTGTTCGTGGATGACATTCTTATTTATTCACCCATGAGGGAGATGCATGAGGAGCATCTGCATGTCATTTTGCAGCTTTTGAGAGAACATCGCTTGTATGCGAAGTTCGAAAAGTGTGAGTTTTGGATGACGGAAGTGAGATTCCTTGGACACGTGGTGTCAAAGAATGGGGTATCAGTGGATTCGACGAAGACTGATGCAGTAACGGATTGGCAGCGACCGAGGAATGTTTTTGAGATCCGTAGTTTTCTGGGTCTAGCGGGTTATTACCGGCGATTTGTGCAAGACTTCTCTAGGCTTGCAGCACCGATGACGCATTTGATACGAAAGGAAGTCACGTTTGTATGGAGCGAGTCTTGTGAGTCAGCTTTCCAAGAGCTGAAGAGAAGACTGACCAGTGCACCAGTTCTGATTATTCTAGAGCGAGGTTTGGATTACACAGTGTATTGCAACGCTTCACTTGATGGTTTGGGCTGTGTGTTGATGCAAGGAGGCAAGGTTGTAGCCTATGGCTCGCGACAGCTGAAGACACACGAGAGGAATTACTCGACTCATGATCTGGAGTTGGCAGCTGTGGTCTTCACCTTGAAGACATGGCGGCATTATTTATACGGTGAGCATTTTGAGGTTTTCTCTGATCACAAGAGCTTGAAATGCTTGTTTTCACAGAAAGACCTGAATCATCGCCAGAGACGATGGATGGAATTGTTGGGTGACTGCGACTTTGATTTGCAGTACCATCCAGGGAAGGCAAATGTCGTAGCTGATGCGCTCAGCCGGAGATCTCATGGCTCGTTAGCTTCTGTGGCTATACGGGAATAGGACATGCTCGGAGTTGTCAGGGAGTTTGGTTTGTGTCTTGAGAAGACAACGGGAGGTGCAACCTTATGTTTAGTTGCTTTACAGCCCACATTGGTTGCACGCGTGTTAAAGGCCCAGAGGACCGATCAGGAGGCTCAGATGATACTGGACCGCATCGCCAGTGGGACAAATACCACAGGATGGGTGGTGAGTTCAGATCAGAGTCTGAGGTTGTTAGGGAAATTGTTTGTATCGGAGTCGTGTCGTGCTGAGGTGCTACATGAGTTTCATCACTCATGTCTTGCAGTGCATCCGGGAGGCACGAAGATGTACCACGACTTACGCCGTCAGTTCTGGTGGATAGGAATGAAGAGGGATGTGATCCAATTCATTTCTCGTTGCTTTACTTGTCAGCAAGTGAAGGTGGAACACCAGAGACGTGCAGGAATGTTGCAGCCGTTGCCTGTATCTGAGTGGAAGTGGGAGAATGTCACTATAGATTTTGTATCAGGACTTCCACGCTCACCGATGGGACATGATGCTGTTTGGGTTGTAGTGGATAGAGTGACGAAGTCATCACATTTTCTTCCCATTTGAGTGGGGGACTTGGTGGACAGATTGAGCAGATTGTATATACATGAGATAGATGACTATCATTTCCGATCGAGACCCGCGCTTTACATCGCGCTTTTGGCAGAGTCTTCAGGTGGCTTTGGGGATGAGCTTGAATTTTAGTACATCTTTTCATCCTCAGACCGACTATCAGTCAGAGAGAACCATTTAGATTTTAGAGGACATGCTGAGAGCCTGTGTGCTTGATTTTTGGGGTTCTTGGAAGGATCATCTATCATTGGCAGAGTTTGCATACAACAATAGCTATCAGTCTAGTATTGGGATGGCACTGTATGAGGCTTTGTATGGTAGACCGTGTAGATCGCCTGTTTATTGGACAGAGGTGGGAGTGACCGCTGTTTTGGGAGCGATCTAGTGCGGGAAATGACGGAGATGATTACAGTGATTCGTCAGCGACTGATGACAGCTCAGAGCCGTCAGAAGAGTTATGCTGATCGGAGGAGGAGACCATTAGAGTTTGTCGTGGGAGACCATGTGTTCCTGAAGGTCTCGCCACGCAGAGGGTTGATGAGATTTGGTCATAGCGGGAAGCTGTCACCACATTTTATCGGACCATTTGAGATCCTGGAAAGGATTGGGGCGGTAGCATATCGTCGGGCTCTGCCGCCTCAGTTAGCATCTGTGCACAACGTCTTTCACGTTTCTATGCTTCGGAGGTAAAAAACCAGATCCGTCTCATGTGTTAGATTGGACTGAGTTACGAGTTGATGACGATGTGACGTATGAGGAGCGTCCCGTGAAGATTCTGGATACGAGGGAATAGGTGTTGCGGGGGAGAACGATTGCCTATGTCAAAGTTCAGTGGCTTCATCACAGGGTTGAGGAAGTGACTTAGGAGCTTGAGCTAGGGGTTCGTGAGAGAAACCCGGAGTTGTTCACCTCGTGACCTGGTAGTGAATTTTGGGGGTGAAATTCCTTAAGGGGGGAGAGTTGTGAAACCCTGTACCGTTTCATTTTCATATTTATGCATATTTGGTGTTTTGTACACGTGTTAGCGTTTTCGCCTTAATATGCTTATATGAGTTATGATGCATGTTTTGGTTAATCGGAGTATACGGGGTTAGTCCAGGGGGCTGCGAGGAGTTACGGTGCAAATTTTAAAAATTCAAAAAAAAAAGATATTTTGGAGGCCTATAAATATCGAGAGTTAGATATTTTCAAAACTTAACTCCTAAGTTTTCTCTTTTTTCTCTATACCTTCTCTCTAACTTCTCGGGGGCCCGGAACTTGATTTTTGATAAACCAACTACTGATCCTTAGTATCGGCAGCGTAGTCTACGCATCCATCCGGACGGATTTTGATTCCGACAAAGCTCGAATTTTTACGTGGATCGAGGCATCGGGTTTTTGACCCAACGAGGTAGGATCTCAGATTCTACTACTGTATAAGGATTGTATATGTAATCTTACGTGTTTTCACCGTGTAAATCGCATGAAAATCATCTTTGTTTCAAAGTTAGGGTTTTTTGGTTTTAAAACTCTTTTTGGTGTTTCGGTTGAATGAAATTGGGTGTGGGATGTTTATTTTGAGGTTTTGTGATAGTCCTAAGCTAGGGTGTGCTTGTGGGTATCAAAAATAGGTGTTTGGAGGCTTGATTTGAGGTTTGAAATCACAAAACCGTAGCTAAAAATGTTTTCTGGGTAAGTTCAGTCGACTAGATCTTGAGTTGGGAGTTTCATTCGACTGGACTCGAGTGGTCAGTTAACTGAAATATTTTCTGTTCGAGATGGTGTTTTTCTAGAAGGTTTTTCAGTCGACTGGGGAGGAGTCCAGTCGACTGAAATGGTGGCTGTTTGCTTTGTCTTTTTGGTGGTTCCTTTGGGAAAAAAGTTGGGTTTCTTTTGAGAAAAAGGAGGGGTTTTGATGAAAAACGTGTTTATTGGAGGTTTGGAGCTAACCCTTCGGGTTGAGTCTCGCTTCCCACAACATTTTCATAAAATGTGTATGTTTTTACATGTTCTAGTTTGATCTCCGTGGTTTCATGAATTGGATCTCGTGCTTATACATGCATTGTATAACTGCTTTTGGGGAAAACATTTTGAATATGTTTTGTTTTGATCTCTTGATGATGGATAGATCTATGTACATGTATAATGTACTGATTTGAGAAATATTTTTAGAAAACTATCTAGATGTACCGGGATGATGTGTATGTGGCACGAGTTGCCCTCGGTGTAAGTCCAAAAACGTGCGCAGAGTAGGTACTCAGGTCCTTCGAGTTAATTCCCGTAAACTGAGGCGGATGGGTGCTCAGCTCCCTTGGGGTCGTAACCCGTAAATTGTGTGGTATGTTCATGGTGCTCTGTATAGAACCTGTGTGTATCTAGGCGATCCCACGATATCTGAGGGCTAGATACTGGACAGGAGTCTATAGTTGTGACCTCTGTCCCCTGGTGATAGAGTCGGTACATAGGATCTTATTCTTCTTTTCCGCGAGGGAACGATATTTTGATTACTGTTTTTTCTTAGCTGTGGTTGGTTATTTTCAACTTTTGCATCACATGGTTTTAAGGATGAAAACAGGATTTTATGTTAATAAAACCGTTTTGGGAGACTTGTGTGGTCTAATGGGAAAACTTGAGGGTTTTGGATGGAAAACCTATTTTGGTTTTGTGGTTGAGTTCGCTCCCACCATATGATTGCATATTCCTGCTTTACAGCTTATTATCTGTTTCTATTGGACTTCAGCTCACGGGTGAAAATTTTCTGTAAAAACTATTTTCAGGTGATGATGCAGATGAGGTATAGCTTGGTGGTGCCCGCGGTAGCGGAAGACTTTTACAGTTTTCCTTCTTTTGGTATGCCTGTTCCTGAAGGCAGATTTTGTACGCCATAAGGCAATATATTGTATGCATGTTGAACTGTATGTCTTTTCTGTTTGGGAGAGATATCTTTTGTTCGATTTTTCATTAGTTTCAACTGGTGGATTTTAATATATGAAAACCTATCTTTTCATATAAATTGGATGTTTGGTGAATTTTCACGTGACCCTGGGTTTTGGGGCGTGACATTTTTTGTCAACTAAAAACTACTTGTGTTTTATTTTTTTTTAACAAGAAGTCGTACCTAAAAATATATGTGTATTAATACATCTTGCTTATAAGTGAACTAAAAGTTATACTTGGCTTCTTATACTTAAACAATTTTTAAAAAATTCAATTCACCCCCCTCCTCTTAGGATTACACAATTCTGTTTGGGATTTTGAACTGTTCAGAGTTCTTAGAGTTGAGGAGTGGTCGTTGACTGTGGTGAGTGTTATGTTTTGGCGTAACCGTTTGTTTAGATGGTGATCCCAAGAGTATGGTAAGGTAAGAGTCAGGAAAGATTCGATGTTTGAGTAGCCTTGGTTAGCGTGGCCTGTTAGAACTGACGTGATTGTTTGGTTGGGAACAGAAGGGATGCGATGAGTCCTGTATATGAGGAAATTATTAAGTGTAAGAGGCAAGTCTTGGTTGGTTATTTGACAGACAAGTCTTGGATTTGAATATTCTGCTATTGTGGACTCAAGGAATTGATGTATGTGCTCTGCATTGGGGTTAATGTCAGATGATGGTCATCATGTTAGCTTTATCAAATGACGATGATCTTGTGTGATTTGAGGTTGATCTGTAGTCTTGGTATCAGTGATTTGATAGTGAGACGTTGAGTTGTCTAGTGAAGTGCGGCTGCATGGGAGACATGGTTGGGTTTGCATAGGTTGTTGGATGCCTATGAGATGTTTTATCGGCGTGACATGTTTGGTTAAATGACTCGTTGGGGTCAGGTGACTTTATAGCTATGATGTCAGATTAGTTTTCGGTTATGTGGAACCTTATCTGGGACAATGGTGTGTCACCTAGTGTTTTTCTAGGGTAAGATGAAGGTTGAGATGAAATACATTCTTTGGTATTCTAGGTGAGTTAAGTGAGCTTCTCTCTGGAGTTGGGTGTTTGTGTTGTTGCTCGTGGATTGGCGTCTTGTCAGCTTTGAGATGGTGTGGTTAACATTAGCAGGGTAATGATGTGGTATCAAAGTCGGTGGTCGTCAGAACTCAAGTAAAGTTTGGGTGTGGAGTATGTGGTAGTGAGAACGAGGGTGGTAGTCTCTATGTCATGGAGTAGAGAGTGTTTGATTAGATTCCATGGTGGATTGGTCTCGTGTTACGCGCTTATCGCTGTAATGGTTTGTATTCGGTGAGAGTTATGTTTTGAGGTTTAGCAGTGTGAGTTGGATCTTGATTCGACGTTTCATGGATGTCTCATGAATGACAGTTGTGTCAGTGGGACTTGCCGTGCGCGCAGTTTGTGTGGAGATCGAATCTTCAGGTCGTGTTTACCTCGTGTGATGACAAGTTTGGGATTTCAATGTTGTTGGGTTGGCATCTAGGTTTGTTGATGGTTGATGAGCAGGTTCTTGACTTGAGTTTCAGTATTAAATTTTGGGGACGAAATTCCTTTAAGAGGGGGAGAGTTGTGAGACCCTGACCTAGTTCATTTTTTAAATGATTTAAGTGTTGACGGAGTTGGAGTTAACTCTTGACCTCGGTGTGTTGGGTTTTTATTTCTTCATAGTAGAACAGCATGTGCATATGTATTTGGCGCTTGTTTGGGTTCAAAATAGGCATGCTCGGTTTGGTTTGGGGTTGAAAAACATGTTCTAACACAGAAGTCATTTTTCTCCGTCGTCCAGTCGACTGGACTTGGTGATCTAGTCGACTGAGGTGGAAGTATGGTGATCCAGTCGAGTGGATTGGGGCATCCAGTCGACTGACCTATGGCTGTGGGTGATTTTTGAGATTCCAGTAGCCTCATCCAGTTGACTGGGTTGGGGATTCAGTCGACTGAACCCTTGTATTTTGCCGTGGTCTATAAATATCAGACCCTTGGAGATATTTTGAGATATTATATTTTCAGATCTGGTTTCTCTCACATAAAATCTATGCCTTCTCTCTAGATTTTGATGGGCCTGGGGCTCGATTTTTAGCGATCAGACAGTGGATTCGTGGTATTAGTGCCAGGGGCTTCGCATCTATCTGGACAGAATCTTGTTTCGTCGAGGTTCATTTTTTGAGGCGTCGAGCTTTTGGCTCAACGAGGTTGGATCCATGACTATATTATCTTTAAAGAGTGCTACGTACAGTTATATATTTTTTCACTAGTTGAAAATGCTTAAAATGTCATATTTAATGATTAAACCATGTTGTTCGGATAAAAAGCATGTTTTGCACTTTTACTTGGTTTATTACCTGATATGGACTTGTGGATGTTCATGGTTTTCAGAAAGGCGATTTTGAAAACGGAGGATTTATGAAAATCTTAAAAAACTTATTTTGGAGGTTTGGAGCTAACCCTTGGGGTTGAGTCACAGATTTGAAACATTTTGATAGAAACGGTGAAAATATTTTTTGAAAATGTTGTTTGATCTCCATGTTTGATGGATGATATGGCAGTTGGCCATTAGATCTCTTTATACATGTTTAATATGTTATTGTGGAAATGTTTTCGTAGTTAAGCTACGGGTTGGTTTTTAAATGATTCTATAGATGTGTCGTGACAGTGTGTGTGGATTGGGCCAACGTTGCTTTTTAGTGAAAGTCCAAAAACGTGTGCAGAGTTGGTACTTCGTGCCTTCGAGTTAATCCCCGTAAACGAAGTGGTGGGTGCTTAGTGCCCTTGGATTTCAGGCCCATAAACTAAGTAGTCGTTGTTGTGACTTCGTATAGAACTTGTCATTACCTAACAGGTCTTAAATGGTTCGAGACTAAGGCAATGGGCGGGAGTCTATAGTTGTTGCCTTTGTCCCTGGTTTGACAGAGTCGGTACATAGGAATCATTTTTTTTTCCTAGGTTGTGTTCCGAGTGAAAAATATTATTTTTGTTCTCAGTAGTGTGTTCCGAGTGGAAAATAATATTTTGTTACTATTTTTTTCTTTAACTGTTAAATGTTATTTGCATTGTTGAAATGCTCGATTTTGATGATGAAAACCCATTTTGAGACTTATGGGAGTCTGAAGGAAAACTTCGGATTTTAAGAAGTAAAAACCATTTTTGGCTCATGTGGTTGAGTCAACTATATGTTATGTGATTGCATATCCTACTTGTCTGCATTATAGTCTGTTTCTATTGGGCTTCGGCTCACGTTGTGGGATTTGTTAAAAACCTTTTTCAGGTGAATGTGGTCCTGTAGGTTGACCTTGAGGTGCCCGGAGGTGGCTAATGACAAAACTGATGTTTTGTTTTTGTTAGGTAGTTTATACCTTTTGTATATGTTTCATGTTTGGATGTAACATGTTGTAAAGCATATGAAATTCTTATGGCCGTGGTACCGATGTATGCACGTTTTATGCTTTCGAGAGAAACCTTGGTTTGGTTGTTGTTTTCCGTAGTTTCTTATACGGATTTTCATTGGTTGGAGCAACGGTTTACAAAAAGAATTTTCAATTTCAAACTCTTGTACATCGAGGGAGATTTTAGGAATGGCCTATGCTTCTTTAAAAAAAAGATTTTCTTATCCAAAATATATATTTTGTTTTCAAGGCTTGGCGTTTAGGGCTGTAACTGTAGTCTTTTGGGCTACTCGTTTTAATCAAATAAACCCTCGGTAGTGCATTTTACAAAGGTTTTAGCCTTGTTTGGCTTCACAGTTTTTCACCTGTTTGTGTTTGGGCGGTTTTGGTGGTTGTTCATGGGCTTTTTGCGTGACACGGAGTTTAGGGCATGACATAACTTATTCTAGGATATTATATACACTCAACCCTAGTTCAGATACACATTTTTTCTACCTACCGCTACAACAAAAAATAAAGACCTATTGATCCTAGGTAAGACATAATCTGATGCATATAAATAAATAATTAAAAAGGACAGATTCGACCTGCATAAAATGTTCTCGATATATAACATTCTAATCACGAGATTATGAGTCATTCTTGATTTTTTGTTTCTTTTTGAGTCTTAAAGTATGTGGACACAATGGGTTGAATTGCATATATATTTCTTCTAGCACGTATATGAGCAAGTTTCTTAATGTTTTATTGTGAGCGAATACCCAATGAGGATTGAAGTCAAGACATAGTTTTTGATAAAAATGTGCACTTTAAGTATTCGAGGCATAGGATTGATCTAAATGGCCGAGCCCACACATACAGGCCATGTTCAATTTTTATAATGAATATTTTGTGAAAATAACAATTAGTCAAGATAATGTATAAATTCAATGTTAGGGATAGTATTTTTACAGCTTTTACTTTAATCTACTCAAAAGCAAAAATATTGCATATGGAGTAATGGGATAGACTTTTCTTTTCTTTGCTCGAGAATTAGCAAAGTGTAAGTTGGGGGTGTGATCGGTACGTAAAAGTGCCAATCCTATTCCATAAAATACACTATGTTAAGCGTTAAAAATATGTTTAATAAATTATTTTGTAGTGTTTTTGTCAACAGCATCATCGAGAGTAGCTTAGAGGAGAAAATGGTGTAAAATGCGACAAAATGGGAATTTTCACAAAAGTTGCGTCCGAACAAACGAATCCAGCATACGGATTGAATTGCTCCAATAAGAATCGTGTTCGGACAGCTTTCGGACGAAAAAGTTTATGTGATGATTACGTCCTGACGAACGTTCGAATAAAATATTAATAGAAAGAAGTGCGTCCAGACAAAAGAGTCTAGCGTCTGGACGAAGCATAAAAGCGTCCGGACAAAGTATGTGGCGTCCGAACGGGACGTGCAGATAGAGTTACACCTAGAGACTGAAACTGCTGGTGGAAAACTCACATATAAATAGCTAGCTTGGGTTCATTATTGGAGGATCTCTATTTTTAGAAGATAAAGGATTGAGGGAAGTTAAGAGGCCAATCTGGAAGACTCGGGACATGTCAAGAAGTCGAATACGGAGACTCGAGGCTTTGTTCTTCTTCAACTTTGCATGCTTTCTAGTCGCAACATGAGCGGTTAAGCTTTTTCTATTCTTAAGGGATGGTGAATCCCTAGTCGGTATCTTAGGAATAGTTTAAACTCGTTTGTTTATTCTTTATTTTGAATTCAATTCATTGTATGGTTTGAGACGTTGACGTTTTGATCAATGAGCATTTAATTTGATTATCTAGTTCCATTTTTATTTTCTGTGAGTATGAAAATGAGACCATACAACTGTTATATTTGTGCTTCGATATTCGAACATGAGCTACTCTATACTTTGTTAGGACGGGCCGTGCTCAGACTATCCATGCCAAAAACTTAGATAGAGTATGCTAGGTTTGGATTCAAGCTTATTTTCTTGATAATATTTATCAGTCTTGTAGTCGCAATAGGATTGTGTTGAATTAAATAAAGATAAACTAAAATTTGAATGAAACTAAGAAATGCTGGCTAAGGAGGATTCTAAACCCCTAAGAACCCCTTTCTCATTTGAATTCTAAATCTTTGACTTTCTTAACTTTTTAGTTTAATTAAAATCATAATTTAAATCAAACTCCTTTTTCGTAAAGAAAATCATTAATAAAATATTTATAAATAAATCATAATCGCATTTAAATCCCTGTGGACAATATATGAACGTTAGCTACTATCCTATGGTTAGTAGTTAAAATAAGGTTTCAAATAATTATTACGGCACAAACCAGGAAGCCCGAAGGTTCTCATGATAGGAAGCCTTTGCTTTCCTTTCTGATCTTCGCTATGTTTTTCTTTAGGATTTTGTGTCTTTGGGAGCTTTGAGGGGAGGAAATGCTATTGGTTGGTGAAGTTGGTGGTTTCTTTTAAGAGAGAGAGAGAGAGAGAGAGAGAGAGAGAGCAGAGAGTGATGGTGCATATGAGAGCAATTCGACGTGTTTTTGGCCGAGAGAAAATGACCCCTGAAGCTTTGGGAGAGCTCGCTTTAAATAGGTCAAACTAGCCAGTTCTAAAAATTCGATGGCCACGCATCACCATCAAACGGTGAGCATGACCGGCTCTATAGAGCTGGTTAACACGGGCCCTTCATCCTAATGTGGTGCTCTTTTTTAGCAGCTCATAAGAGAAAGGGTATAAAAACGGTACAATTTTATCCCCGGAAGAGTGTTACTAGGGTAGACTCGACGTTTCAGATCTGACCGCGAACTTAGTCTCAGTCAAATCATCCCCGATTAGTGGGCATGATGTTCGAGATTCTTACCAAATATCAAACTTCAGTGCTATCCAATACCAGTCAAATGAATTCTGTTCAGGACGAAACTTAACATGTGAGTCAAGTTTTTGATATAAAATTTTATGGGATTAAGTTCCGAGATTTTTGATATACCGAGAAGTCAGGATAAATGTTGAGTGTTTAAGTCAAAAAGGCTGCTGAGTTGGGGCCAAATCTGATAAAAAATGACTCGACTTGGCAAATCAAATATTAATCTACTGAGAAAAGGAGTTAAGAAAACATCACCTTTCCATTTTGGCTTTATGGAGGATCAGTTGACTCTTTTCGGTAACATTACATCTGATATCATGAATTTCCATTGTCAAATATTTTTTTCTTTTTCATGACTTTTGATAGTCTTTGTGACCCTATTGCAGTCAACGGTTCCGTTCTAGTTCTTTTTATCAAGATCATCTGGATTTTCCTCACATAGTTCGCTTTCAAGCACATCGGGTCCAGTATTATGAATTCCTTCTATTGGATGCTTCTAGTGTCAGTGTTGTATACTAAAAATCATGGATTTTATTTGGTTTTAGTATTTAATTTTATTTTAATAAAATTATTTTTCTAATTTATGATAATCTTAATGAGCAATGTATGCAAGGTCATTTCTTTAAATGTTATGCATGGATGCCTTTTATTCTGTATAGTATTTAATCTGGTGTGCAGAGTACGAGTTGCACGCAGAAGATCAGATTATAAGTTCTTGCTGAGTATAAGTTTGTTGTTCACAGTTTAGATGGAATTGGACAAACCATCAGTACTACTGTAACATAGAGTTTTAGTAGGCCTGTCTTGGTTACGGGGAACAGATAATAGCATCGTCTATTGTTCCGACTCGCTGTGCTAGTATACTTTGTGTGTATTAAACAGGACCGCATTGGAATAATTAATTTTATACTAACTATGTAAATTAATTCACACCACAAGGTTATTATGAGTGCTTATGCCCTTAATCCCGAAATAATTATTATTTTCATATATTTAATATTCGTTATTTTGATTCATTAGAGGGTGCAATCTTTTGTGGGTCGATAATCTTGGTGAGTTGAATAGCGGTATTAATTATATGGTGAATATTAATTATTGACAAAATTCATGTCATGATTGTTCGGAATTGACGAAACCCCCTTAAGGAAGCTTATAAATTTTAACTGGGCCAAATCTTACAGGTGAATTTAATTATCCAGTAGTCAAATAACCTAAGTGAAAGGGTTTAAAGAATTTTAAAGATACCAATTAAATTAAATTATTAGTAATTAAATTTAATTAGCGGGTATCGAGAATCTTAACGTGGAGAGATGAGTTAAGTATTTAATAACAGGAGTTCAATGAAAATTGATTTTGAGATTGTGGTTAAGAGTGCAGTTACAGTTCTTTAGTGGTATGAACTGTAATTTAGTATTCTATGAAAATTACAGAAATCGCTACAAGATTTTCATAATTACAAAAATCGCTGAGAGATTTGCATATTTGCAGAAACCGCTAGATGAGTATCTAGGTTACACTAGAAGTTTATGTCATAATTACTCTATAGGTCCTTGCTATAGTCCTATAAATATGCGAGTAGACTTAACCAAATTCATGAGTTGTCTTTCAAGATTAAGGTTGTCTAGATTCTGCCAATATCAATTCTCGAAGGATCAGAGCTCACACTACGTTCGGGAATCGCATTGAAAATATAGTAGAAGGTCTGGCCGGAGCTTCAACTCGGAGAATCAAAGTTCGTAGTTGAAGAATATCTAAATTAACTATTGTGGCACGAGTTTTTATTTTGATTGTTTAACATCAAAAAAATTTTATTAGAAGCCTGTTTCGTCGATTGGCCGTCCAATTTTATTTTTTTTAAAAATCGTTTATAAATCAATGATCTTTGCAGTTTGCCTCCAACAATTGGTATCAGAGCCGTTTTGATTCTGTTTACAGTTAATCGAGGGACCGGGTAGTTTTAGAACTGTGCTAACTTTGTTTTGCAGGCATTCTAATCTCGATTTTATGATTATTATTTTATTCATATTTGATTAAATCGTTGAATGGTGATTATTATTTAATTTTTAAGCACGATGGCTGATCGTGATAGTTTAAGCTTTTTTAGTTCGAATGTGAGCCTTCGAAACGTAGGTTTCCGATGTAAAATTTTTTATTAATTTTTAAATATTATTTAAAATATTTAAGAACATGTTTGAATATCCAAGAATACGAATAACGGGCAGCGGCATAATCGGTGGCATCGGCGGTGGTTTCGGGTGGTTCGAGCCACAGATCGCAGTGGGTTTTTTTATGATTTTTGTGACAAGTTTTTCTGGAAATATTTCTGCACTTTTAGGCTTAGAAAAATAGTAATAAAATAATTCCTAAAAATATGAAAAAAAAACAATGGAAAACAGCCCTCCGGCAACACTTTTGGCGACGAAGGTTCGGGCCCTTTTTGGTGATTTTTTAGAGTGTTTTCGAAACTTTTTTTGGGCAGATTTTTAAGCATAAAATAGCAACAAAATATACCTAGAAAACAGTCCAAAAATTGGAGAAAAATAGCCACGAAAAATGAGGAAAAAAGCGGCGGCGGCGGCGGCACTGGGGCTGTTTCGGGGGCCGTTTTCAAGCTTTTTTGGGACTATTTTTGAGGCTTTCTTTGGGGCAACATATTGCTAGATATCAATACTAAAAACAATAGGAAACGGAAATCAAATCGACCACGAAAAAAGTCAAAACATGCAGCGGCAACCAAGGGCGGCGCTGAGGAGGAGGCGTAAGTGCTCCAGCGGCCATCGAAAACTATTTTTTGAGCTATTTTCGAACCGTAGTTTTTATAAAAAAATAATATTTTTTGTAAGCTACGTTTCAGAAAAAATCAGGACGAAAACGGAGCTCAGATGAAGCTGGAACGGCCTCAGGAAGTTGGTGGCAACCAAGAGCGGCGCGACAGCAACGATGGTGGTGGTTCGGCGGCCATCGAAAGTTGTTTTACTCTATGTTTTTGAATTGGGATTTTTACAAAACAAAATAGTATATTTTGTTAGCTATGTTTCAGAAAAAATGGGGACGAAATTGGAGTTCAAAAAAGCCTCGGAAAGAAGCTGGTGCAGTGTTGCAGGTGGCGCCGGCGGGTGGCCGGTGGTGGTGACTGGTTTTGGGACTCCTGACGGCTATTTTCTGATATGTTTTGATCTGGATATGTTGTATATCTATAACACTACTAGTGGTTGAGTTCGGGTTGAGTTCGGGTTGAATTCTGACAAGAATAAGCAGCTTAATTTCTACAGTGATTGAAAGACTGAAAGCTTATCCGCTTACAGGAACTTGAAACTCGATAGAGTTTTACTTCGATCATAAAACTGGGATATATACATATCTTGCATTTTTATTTATATAAACTGCGTGGATAATGTATATCTGTTTTATTTTTCCTATTAATTTAATTAATTTGGTCAATTCGATTTTAATTAATATTTTGTAATGAAAAATTAAATTAAGTTTTTTTTAATTAAATAAATTTTTTTGGATATTTAATTTTTACAAAATAGCACGTTTAAGATGATTTTTTAAAAATCAAATTTCTTCGAAAAACGTAAAAATTAATTTTGAATTTTGAATTAATTAAATAAAAAAATATTTAATCTTAATAATTTTTTTTTTGAAAAATGTGTTACGTAAAAATAAAATATTTGAATGCCCTTAATTAATACCTTAGCTGTAAAGCAAAAGAAAAACTGTGCATTCATCGGTAATTTTATTTGTTATGCATTAAAACACGAAAAGATGGTTTGGTAAATCGGAATTTTTTGAATCGTGTACTAGAAAAGATGTTTTGGAATCATTCGGATCATGTGATTTTTTAAATTAATAAATTTATTTTAATTAAACGAATTTTTATAACCCTCAAAAATATTTTAAAAATCTAAGTGAGAGAAAATTTATTCACAAATAAATTTCGCGGTCTCCATCACCAGTTCGTAGGTGATGTAATTAATTCTGCATGTTGGCAGTAAGACCTTCCTCTCCATCGGACAAAATTAATTGGAGTATTGCCAGTACGAACATCCTTTAAGGATAATTCTGGATAATTGTTAGAGTGAATCACTTTCTTATCTAGAGAGTTCATTGCGAAGCAATTGATTTGGAATTAAGTAGTGGTTAACACTTAACTGTAAATAATAGCATCCTCTCTATCTAAGTCACTGCTATTATTTATTAGACCGAAACTGTGTCAGCTATTTAATTTTACTTGGTATGGTCAGTTGTCTAAATAGTAAAATTAATAAGAATTGCCCTGTCTGGACAAACGATAAATAGTAGACGTCCTCTCATCGAAGCATGATATTCACAGAGTACTAGGTGCTAGTGAATTTTTTCTTAAATTGTAGAGGGCACTAATTTTAAAATAAATTTAAAATCTTGCTCGTCATAATTAACGGTTATTTTTAATTATATGATTTTCAGGATTAAAATAGCGTTCAATCCACTAGTTAATATACTTAAAAAGAACAAATTAACGGGATCGAATTTTATTGACTGAAAATGTAACTTCGATATAACTTTAACTACTAAGGGTATTCTATCAATGCCAGAAAATGTGTTTATTTCTGAAAATGGTTCTTCCTTTGGGCCGAAAGGTATGAAGAAGAAAAATGTTCAAAAACATGGTGACACGATTTCCAGGGTAGTTGGTGGGCCACAAATTGGTGTGAAAAATCCGAAAGGCATATGTTTTCACTATAATCAGACACGGCACTGGAAAAAATAATGTCCAGTTTTATCTCAGTAAGCTGAACAATCAGGATAATTTTTGTTCACTAGTTGTGAAAACATGTTTAACGGTGCTATCTACCAGTACCTGATGTGTAGATATGGGAGCCACTAATCATGTCTGCAATTCATTGTAGGGGTTCTAAGAAACCCGACAAAATAAAAAGATTTACCTGCATATGGGAATAATACAAAAATGATAGCAATTGTAGTGGAATGTGTCACTCTCAGTTTTAGTAGAGATCGAATTTTAATAACGAGAGATTATCTTTATGTACCTTCCATTAGAAGGAACTTAATTTCTATTTCTAAATTGGTTAAACAAGGATATTTAGTTTATTTTAATAACTCTATAGTTATTAAGGATAATAAACGGGTTATCTGTTCTGGTACATTGATGGATGATCTTTATGTTATCACTCCAATCTCTCTTACACCGTAACTTACTGAATTGAATAACACATCTAATTTACCATATAAGAGAAATGATCATTCTTTAATGAACCAAGCGTATCTTTGGCACTTATACTTGGGTCATATTAATCTAAAAATGATAAATAGGCTGGTAGAAGATGGACCTTTGAGTTCATTGAAAGTAGAGACACTTCTAGTTTTTGAGTCCTACTTAGAGGGTAAGATAACTAAGTGGCCATTCTCGGTCAAAGGCTATAGAGCTTAAAAATCGTTGGAACTGGTTCACTCTGATGTTTGTGGTCCTATGACTATCTGGGCTAGAGATGGTTTTGAGTACTTCGTTAGTTTCATTAACGACTACTCAAGGTATGAATATATTTACCTGATGCACCGTAAGTCTGAATGCTTTGAGAAATTCAAAGAATTCAAGACAGAGGCAGAGAAGCGTCTGGATAAAAGTATCAAATTACTACGATTCGACCGTGGTGGGGAGTACCTCTTTGGATAGTTTAGGGATTACTCATCGTCAGAAGGAATTATATCCTAGTTGACTGCACCGGGCACTCCGCAGCAGAATGGTGTAGCAGAAAGAAGGAATAGGACTCTTATAGAGATGATAAGGTCAATGATGAGTTATTCAGAATTACCCGATTTGTTTTAGAGACTTGCATTAGAGATAACGGCTTATATTTTGAACTTGGTACCTTTTAAAGTTAGTACCTTCTACTTCCACAGAATTGTGGACTGGGTGTAAGCCAAGTCTGAGATATATTCAGATTTAGAGGTGTCTACCACATGTGCTAAAAGGGAACGCAGGTAAATTGGAACTGAGAACAAAAGTCTATTTCTTTATCGGGTATCCCAAGAGGATGAATAGTGATTTATTTTATGATCCTAAGAATCAAAAGGTTATTGTTAGTACCAATGCCCGATTCTTGAAAGATGATTATATTATGGACCACATACCCAAAAGTAAAATTATTCTGAAAGAATTGAGAGGAAATACCAATAGAACGAAAGAGGAACCACAAGTCACTGATATCCCATTGCTTCATCGTAGTAGGAGGATTATCGGGACAGGTGCAGATCATGATAAGAGTGCTACCATTAACGTGTCCGATGAGCATGTAGGTAATAGTACACAGGGTTTAGATTCTGCACAACGCGTTACTTCTAGTACACAGACGCATGTAGTGCCTCGTCATAGTGGGAGGGTTGTTCATCAACTCGATCGGTATATGTTCTTGGGAGAGTCTTTTGATCGTATCGCGACAAAACTAGATACCGAATCCTATAACTACAATGAAGCACTTCAGGATAAAAATGTAACTCTTTGGTAAAAAGGCTATTAATTCAAAGTTGGAATCTATATATTCTAATCAGGTCTGGAAACTTGTAGAACCACCTAAAGGCATAAAATCCATCGAATGTAAGTGGATCTACAAAAAGAAGAGAAGAGCAGACGAAAAGATTGAAACCTTCAAAGCTAGGCTTATTGCAAAAGGGTTCACTCAGAAAGAAGGGATCTATTATAAGAAAATCTTTTCACCGGTAACCATACTTAACTCTATCCAGATTCTCTTATTCATTGTGGCTTATTTCGATTATGAAATTTGGAAAATAGATGTCAAGATAGCTTTTCTTAACGGAAGTCTTGACGAGTGTATCTATATGATACAATCAGAAGGTTTCATAGCGAAGGGCCAAGAGCACATGTTGTGCAAGCTTAATAGATCCATTTATGGACTTAAACGGGTATCGAGGTCATGGAACACTTGATTTGATCAAGCCATTAAGTCTTATGGTTTTGATCAAGGTCCGGATGAGTCCTGTGTGTACAAGAAGCGTGACGGAAGCGTGGTGGTCTTTCTAGTACTTTATGTAGATGATATCTTGCTAATAAAAAATGATGTGAGAGTGTTATCTTCGGTAAAAGTATGGTTATCTGGGTAGTTCGATATGAAGGACTTGGGAGAAGCCAGTCACATCCTTGGGATCAAACTTTTGCGAGATCGAAAACAGAGGATGTTAGTCTTTTCACAAGAAAAGTATATCGATGATATCCTTACTCGTTTTAGCACGTAAGATTCTAAGAAAGGGTTTCTCCCTTTCAGGCATAGAATCACTCTATCTAAGTATCAGTGTCCTAAAACACCTGTGAGATAGAGAAGGGTTCCTTATGCTTCGGGCAGTAGGAAGCCTAATGTTTGCTACATTTTGTACTAGACCCGACATCTGCTTTGTCGTTGGCATGGTTAACAGATATCAGTCTAACCCAGGACAGAAGCATTGGACTGTAGTAAAGAATATAATTAAGTACCTAAAAAGGACTAGAGATTATATGTTAATTTACCAGGCAGACAGTCTAGTATCTTTAGGGTATACAAACTCGGACTTCCAATCAGACAAAGATTCCTGTAAGTCTACCTCAGGATATATGTGTATCTTGAGAGGTGGAGCCATAAGTTGGAGGAATATTAAGCAGTCAGGCATTGCTGATTCCACCATGGAGGCCGAGTACTTGGTAGCTTCTAAAGTAGCCAAAGAGGCCGTTTGGCTCAAGAACGTCCTGTTAGATCTAGATGTGGTGCCTTCAGTTCAGTCGACTATTACACTTTATTGAGACAATAGCGTAGCGGTTGCAAACTCGAAGAAGCCAAGAGTCCATAAGAAACAGAAGTACATTGAGCGTAAGTATCACCTGATATGAGAAATTGTATAGAGGGATGATGTTGTGACCAAGATTGCATCAGGGAACAACTTTGCAGATCCTTTTACAAAGAGCCTACCGGCTAAAATTTTTGATAGTCATGTAGAGGGTATGAGAGTAAGATGTATAGCAGTATAATTTTAACTATAAGTGGGAGATTGTCAGAGTTGTATACTAAAAACCATATATTTTATTTAGTTTTAGTATTTAATTTTATTTTAATAAAATTATTTTTTCATTTTATGAGAATCTTAATCTGCAATATATACAATATTATTTTTTTAAATGTTATGCATGGATATTTTTTATTCTGTACAGTACTTAATCTGGTGTGTAGAGTAATGACTTGCACACAGAAGACCAGATTATAAGTTCTTGCAGAATATAAGTTTGTTATTTACAGTTTAAATGGAATTGGGCAAACCATCGGTACAACTATAACACAGAGTTTTAGTAGACATGTCTTGGTTACGGGAAACAGATAATAGCGTCGTCTATTGTTCTGACTCACTGTGTTAGTACACTTTGTGTGTATTAAACAGGACCACATTGAGGTAATTAATTTTATACTGACTATGTAAATTAATTCACAAACCAAGATTATTATGAGTGCTTATACTCTTAATCCCAAAATAATTGTTATTTGCGTATATTTAATATTCGTTGTTTTGATTCATTAGAGGGTGCGATCTTTTATGAGTTAATAGTCCCGGTAAGTTGGATAATGATATTACTTATATGGCAAATATTAATTATTTACGAAATTCACGTCCTAATTGTTCGGGATTGACAAAACCCCCTTAACGAAACTTATAAGTTTTGACTGGGGTAAGCCTTACAGGTGAATTTAATTATTCAGTAGTCAAATAAGTTAAGCGAAAAGGTTTAAAGAATTTTAAAGATTCTGATTAAATTAAATTGTCAGTAATTAAATTTAATTAGCGGGTCTCGGGAATCTTAACGTGAGTAAATGAGTTAAACATTTAATAATAGGAGCTTAATGCAAATTGATCTTGAGATTATGACTAAGAGTGCAGTTACAATTCTTTAGTGGTATTAACTGTAATTTAGTATTTTATAAAAATTACAGAAATCGCTGCAAGATTTTCATAATTATAAAAATTGCTCAGAGATTTGCATATTTGCAGAAACCACTGGATGGGTATCTGGGTTACACTAGAAGTCTATGTCATAATTACTCCACAAGTCCCTGTTGTAACCCTATAAATATGCGGGTAGATTGAACCAAATTCATGAGTTGTCTTTCATGACTAAGGTTGTACAGATTCTGCCGATATCAGTTCTCGAAAGATCGTATCCCACAGTATGTTCGAGAATCGCATCAAGAATACAGTAGCCTATTAACTATGGTGTCACGAGTTTTTATTTTGATCGTTCAATATTTAAAAAAATTTATCTAGAGCCTGTTTCGGCAATTGGCTATCTAGTTTTCTTTTTTCAAAAAATCGTTTATAAATTAATGATCTTAGCAATTTGCCTCCAACATCTGGCCATTTCACGGTTTTTTGTGGCCTTTGTGGGCTTTTCATAACTAACAGCTCTGATCTGGGTCTTTTTGGTCGGATCGTCTGAATGTTTTCTCACGTGGTCATGAAAAAAAAATGAAAATTAATTTTTTTTTGTGATTTTTGAGAAACGGGGCAAAAATTGAGTGTCAACACTTATTTTGCATATCAAGCTCCAACAAAACCTCACAATATGTATGGAATGAGTAATTATTCGGTGTTCCTAAAGTACTATATAGCAAATCTATGTAGTATTTTCACCCAATATAGTGGCAATAAATTTCATGCTAAGGACATGAAACTCTCTTTTATGTTAGAAGACAGAAGGCGACCTACATTGTGTAGATTATAATTATTTATTTATCAATAATATTACATAATATCACCTACATAGTACTCTAAAAATACCTAATAATTTGCACTATGAAAGCCTACCTAGGAGTAGGATCCATCCAAAGCGCTTGAACAAAAACAACAAAATTTTCAAGAAAATAAGAAAATTTTGAGAGAATCCAAAAGATACTAAGGATTTGGCTAGAGTTTAAAAGCATCCAACTACACATACATAAAAGTGCATTCAAGTTGCTTTTCAAAAAGGAGTACATAATATACACTGCCTAAACTCCTACAGCTTCCTTCCAGAAGCTTAAAATTTTCAGTTTATAAATTTAACTGGAAAATTTATTACTTTCCAAATGTATCAATTTCGGAACTAAAAAACAAGAGAGAAATTTAAGTAAAGGTCATATTATCAACTGATAACAGAATTTTAGTCCTATAAGTTTTTTTTTCATAAGTTTAGTCTCATGCAATAACTAACTGACAAAAATACCCTCAATATTCTATTTTTACACATCCCTTAAATTAAACAACATCTCTCTCTCTCTCTCTCTCTCTCTCTATATATATATATATATATATATATATATATATATATATATATATATATCC
>JAUMHN010084882.1:0-25812 GCA_032360265.1 Heliamphora ciliata
TGAGAAATGAAAGTATACAGATGTAATCTTTTGGACGGTTGGATTAATGTAATTTTGAACCAAACTATTATTGTAAGACCTTAAGGTCACACTTTCATGGGATGCGTGCATGTGAGGATGCTATTCTTTTAATTGAGTTGGTTGTTGATCTTTCAAAGAATGACTCAGGCAGAAGTATTTAGCTTACAATTGAATGATATTTTTGTTCTCAATTATGCATTTTCCTTCCTTGGGTTTTATCCTCTCAAAACAGGTTTAGAAAATCAATCTTTTGAATCAGATTTTTTTATTTAATATAAGCGTTTTTTATAGCTTTTCAGCAAAAACTCCTGGGTGTGTCCGAGTGGTCTCCGCTGGATTTCAATGTTGGAAATGTTTATGAACCAATCTTCTTATAAGTGATCCTGAGGCTCATAAGAGTTATTCAAAAACATAATTTCTGAATAAAGCGTTTTCACATTGGGATGGTTCCAAACTACATTTGGTTTATATTATTGAAACGGGTCAGGGACGCTTCACCTAATTTATATGACATGCAATTTCTAATTAAAGGATACATGAAATACTCTCACATGCGATTTTATCAAAATGATCTAAACTAGCATGGCGAAAATGTAAGAGTAAAAATAGGCTAAAATTACTTAAACATGATTTATTACAAAAGATAAACTAAACTATTCTAAGCATGCTTTCAAGTAAAGAAGTTAAACATATACGTTATCAAAATAAACTATGTTAGCATTTGACATGATGAATTTTTAATAAAAGAAATACTAAGCAAAGGAAAATGTATAAAATCAAAAAGAAAGTTCAAATGAAGAAATTTGAAATAAAGGTTTTATGGCAAAATAGAGTTTAAGGGTTTAAAAAAAAAGTTCACGAAAAGAAGGATTATGCTAAAAATGAAAAAAGTTAGAGAATAAAATTTTACTATCTACATTTTTAAAGAAACAAAAATAAAAGGAAACAAAGGAAAAGAAAATAAAAACGGAAGAAAATTACAACTAAAGAATCAGGATTAGATTAAAAGACTTTTTATAATTTTTTGGGTTTAATAAAGCTATAAGAAAGAGAAAGAAAATGGAATTTTAAAACAAATATTAACATTAAAAGGAAATGATTACTAAATGGGATATAATAAGAAAATTAGAGCTAATGATAATAGAAAATGAAATGCTTGAAAAGAAAATTACACTATTATTAAAAGGAGAGAGCTATTAAAAGAGTGCTAAACTAATAGGAAAGAAAATTAAAGCTAATATTGCATGAAAGAAAAGGAACTTTAAATGCTAAAAAATAATAACATTACACTAATGCTTAAAAGAAGAGGACATCAAATTAATGTTACTAAAAAAAGAAAAAGAAATGAAAATAAATGTTAGTAAAGAAAATTAAACCAATGTTAGAAAGATAAAAGAAATTAAAAATAACTATTTAATTACTATATTCACATAATTGTAAGTGCATTATTATAACAATCAACAACATTAATTAGTTGTAACTGCAAGAATATTTTAGCACCAAATTGATGAAGTGATAAAAATAAGAAAAAACAAGACAATGTGCTTAGTGTGAAATGTAGACAAAATTAACAACTAAGGAAGTAAAGAAAATAATTAAAATAAACAAGATTAACTATATAAGTGGAAGGAATATGCAAATTGAAATTGGATTTTAACCTGGTTACTCCAAAAGAGAGGAAAAGGAGTTAGAAAGACTAGCGATCCAAACGAGGTACCTAGATTGTCGGGGAATCCCCAAGTAGGGAATTTGCTTCAATGGGTCGATCCTCAGGTGGCGATCCAAGCAAGGCTTCAATATAGGAGGTTCAGAACTCGGTATCTCGGTAGGGCTTCGGTGTCGGGGCTCGAAATTGCTCGGCGACTCAGCAGAGCTTTACTCTCAAAACCTCACACTCAAATTCTGTCCTCGAAAACATACCAGATGTACGGTATTTATTGAGTTCTTTAGCTAATGAGATGTTGCCATATTTTTGGGACACGTCATGCCATTTGAAATTGGTGGTCGCCATATTTGGCTAGGGTTTTCAAGAGATTCTATTGGCGGTCGCCACAATAAACATGGCGATCGCCTTACTTGGGCAGCAAGTTTCGATAAAATTTTATTGGTTTGAAGGTTTTGGCTTCAAATACCGAGCTTGGATCACTTCCCGAGAATCGAACTGAAGCACTATTCTACTTGTTTTCATCATCGAATTCACCTACGATTAGGCGGGGTCAAATTGGGGTGTCTACCTGATACCGATTTATTAGTTGAGATTGCGTCATAGTGAGTTATAGAGCTATCTATTACCCAATGGCTTTAAGTAGCCTATTGAGAAATAATAGGGAGGGGTTTCTATAATCTACACCCGACGCTGGTTTATAATGTGATGTGGTTTTTGCGAAAAATCGGGTGATGAGAAAATAATATGGTTTTATGTGAAAGAAATGAATGTTTTGAAAAAGGTTTATTGAAAGAACAAATGGGTGTGCGTGAGTATGTTCTTGGAAATAAATAATAATTGGTGAAGCTTACATTTTATTTCGATTGCACCTATCACACCTCACAAATCATGCATAACACTTGATTAGTCTTTATCCTACAAGTTTCGGCTCATGTATATATATACAAAACCATTTCAGGTTTCGAGAATTCGAGGCGATATCAAGGCAGAGGATGCATGTGGAAAAGAACTAGAAGAAAGATGTAGCATTTCTTTGTATTTACATTATGATTGTACAGAAAGGAAAGTGGATAATTGTAATGATATAAGTGTTGTAAATGAATTCTTGAAAGTTAAGAACTTTGTTTGGCCTTTGTGACATGTTTTATTATGGTTGTTTTAAGAAATTGGATTGAGTTCACGGGTTCCCGGGGTTCGGGATGTTACAAATGATATCAAAACTCTAGGTTCAAATACTTAAGAGCCGTACGAAGTTAGGAGACCCCTCAAAGAGAGTTGTTTGATGCGATTAGGCACTACTACACGGCATGAATTGTGTGTTTGCATGGGTTTGCGATTGAATTGTTTTCGCAACTTGTGTGCTTATATAAGCATGGAGGTTGAGTCTTGAGGTGATGTGGCATGCCAATTAGCGTCCAATGAACTACTTTGGAGTTTGAAATAGAAAAGTGTTTGGCCGACGTTCTTTCTATGAGAAATCTGAATTAGTTGCCCAGATTGTTGCGTCACTCTAAGGCTTTCCCTCAGTATGTGAATATGTGTTGGTGTGATGTGACTAGGTGGCAGGTAGTGTGTAGCTTGGTTTTAGATGGCTAAGTTGAGTTTAACCTAGTTGGGAGTGATGATATCCTAGTTATAGGAGTTATGCCCGTGTGGCTGGGACGAGTTAAGTCTAGATGGTGATGTGGGTTTTGAGAATAAGACTTGGTGGTTAATAATCGTGGTGGGTGTAAGCCCGTGAGACGAGCATTGATTGTTTTATGTGTCTTGTGCCCATATGAGCTGGGATGACTATAGTAGCTGTCCGTTGGGTGTTGTGCTACCAGTAGCCTGATGAATAAATGTGGTGGGCTGTGTGAAACCTCTTAGAGGTTGTTTGTTATGGTTGGATAGGAAGAGTGGTTTTGGGCGTGTTGTGAATTATGTACGTCATGAGCCCTATGCCCCGAGGCTGGATGTGAATGGGAGCATAGTGGACGGGAGCGTAATAATCTTCAGCCTATGATGTGTTAGAAAGTCTAAGTTTAAATTGTGTTTGGGATGTTTCTTGTCCTATGGGGTGTTGTTGGTAGCCATAGTAGTGCTAGAGAATTTTGAAAGTCTGTGGATGACCAGTGATTTTCTTTGAGATGTGTTGCTAAGTTACATTTTGTGATAGAAGTTGGAAGTTGTATGATGGTGAGTATGTGGGTTGGAGATGTTGTCGACAGATAGATTCTCGAGTGATATACACGTAAGTACGGAGAGATGCATATTGGTGAATGATGATTCGAGTTTGCTCAAAAAGGTTGATGGAGAAAGGTTTTGTGGCTAAGGTTGTCGTTCTCAAGATTAAGAGACTTTATGGGATACATGGTGTATGGCAAGAATTAGAGCGTGAGTATGTGAGATCGGTAGGGCATGTGGTAGATATTATCGGTGTAGCCGACCCAGTCGCTCTAGGATGATGTGTTAATGAGTAGAAATCCTTTAAGAGGATGATAGTGGTGATCTGTTTCTGGCATAAAGTCTAGATGTGATGGTATCGTGTTACCCTAAAGGGGCGAGTGATAGGGTGGTGTCTTTGGTTTAAAGTTGGTAAGCGAGGATCGCTTTGTTCGTGTGGCGTGTAGTTGCCTTCATGGTTAGATAGCCGTGCATTGATGGTACACGTATAGTGACAAAAGAGATAAGTGTTCCCAGTTAAATGTTTTGTGTTTTTTGATGAGTGTACCGGAGCTGCGAGCTCGAGACTGTAATATAGTTTTTGCCTACTTGTTTGTTATTACCCACCTTGTGAAAAGATGCTCTAAAGTGATGCGAATATGTATGGCGCTGTGCACTGGTGGATAAACGGTGAAGGTCTGGTGTGACGAGGAATATATTCATTATGTATGGTAATTCTAAGAGGTAGTGGCATGGACCGAGAGCCTAAAGCTGAATCGTGGTTTTTCCTAATTGGAGAAATGTTTTGTGGTTGATTAACTAGTGTGATTATTCTCCTTGATAGGAATAAAGCATTGGGATCGTATGAGTGTGGGTTCGTTTACCCGTGATTTCTTGAAGAGTTCGTTGCTTTATCTTGTAAACTCGAGCATTTGGGTGAGGTTTCTGGAAATGTAATCTGATTGCACGGGATGTCGGTAGTTTTAATTCTCGTTGAGAGAGAGAGAGAGAGATCTTAAGGAAAATTCAGTAATTAAGTTGTGTATGTGGTGAAATCCTCACGTATTAGATTTGTGGGATACCTATGAGAATGCAGGTCCGTGGTTTAGTCGTTATCCTCGGGAGTAGGAGATTATGATTGGATATCGTGCTGGGTGCACGGGGTTTGAAAGAACCATAAAAGGGTTTGATAATGTGGTTGGCTCGATGTTAAGACGGTGTTTCTTGGATATGATATGTTTGAAGGTTGATTGTGTTCGATCTTGGGTTTAAAGGTAGGTATGTTGTTCGCCCAGGAGGACGAAGTGTGGAATAATAAGGTTCAGCAATGTATTGGGCAGCTTGGATGGCCTAGAATGATAAGCAAGAAACCATGTGTTAAGGTGTTGGTGACAGGTGTGTACCCGAGGAGCAGAAGTGTAGAAGGCGTCTGCACGGTTATGGTAGTTATTGATAACTTTGGATGGAAAGTCTTAGGGTAAGGGTTTTCTTGTCTGGTGCCATGTGCTTTCTATGTGGGTTACTTGGACACTGGGCTCGAGGCTATCACATAGCTGTGATTTGCCTAATAGGAGTTAGGATAATGAAGTGTAACCTTGTAAAGTGAGGTCCTGGCACAACGGGATGTGTTGTACGGAGTATGGGGATTGATGAAGTTCCGCATGTGTGCGAATGAGGTCTAAGTGTTAGGAGCTTAGTGTAGTAGGTGATCTGAGTATTGTGATCAAGGTCGACAATAGCGGTGTGACTATGGTTAATACGGCCTCAAGATGAGATTTATAAGGTTCTTTGGGGGCCAAGTGTTGATGGGCTCTACTAGAGTCGGATGCTCAGAGAACTAAGTTACTCATGGGTTTTTAGGATGAATTTTATTACTCTACCGTGCAAGTGTAAGAGTGTGGGGCTGTGTTCCCCGTGAGATGGAATTGGCAGATGAGGAATGTTTGTCCTTGCTGACAAGAGGGTTAGTGTTGAGGCGTCAAGTCTTTTCAGTAATGATTAACGGAGGATTGTTAGTCGTTGTTTGTAGCTTATTTGGGTGGTGTGGAGTATGGTTACACCTCTAGCTCTCGGTGGAATGGGAGGTTTGTTGGAACCTTGCGGCTGGGCTATTCACGTGGTAGGGTTTTGATAAACTATTTTGATTAGTTGGAGTTTTCATTTTGTTCAAGGCTCGAGCTACTCAGAGTTCTTAAAGTCGAGGAATGGTCGTCAACGGTAGTAAGTGTTGTGTTTTGCGTACAATCATATGTTCGGATTGTGGTCCCGAGAGTTTGGTAAGATATGAGTCAAGAGGGATTTTATGTTTTCGGAGCTTGGGTTTGTATGACCTATCGAGATTAACATGATGGCTTGGTTTGGAATGAGAGGGCCGTGACGAGTTTTATATAAGAAGACGTTCCTAAGAGTAAAAGACAAGTCTTGATTGGTTACTTGACAAATAAGACTTGGGCTTGAGAACTTTGCTATTGTGGATTTAGAGGATCGATGTATGTGTTGGTATCAAAGTTTGGGGTTGGCGTCGAATGATAGTGATCCTGCTTGATTTGAAATTGATCTGTAGATTTAGAATTAGTGATTTGAGAGCGAGATGTTCAGTTGTGCAATAATGGGATATTACGCAAGAGATATGATTAGGTTTGAGTGGGTTAGTGGACACCTATGTTGATTTTGTAGCAAGTTGATCGTGTGGAGTTTTGTCTTGAATAATGGGGTGGCACCTAGCATTTCGCCAAGGTGAGAATTGTGGTTGACGATAGAGGATGGAATAGAGGACGAAGATTTAAAAGAAAAGCATCCTTGTGCATTCCAGGTGGATTAAGCGAGTTTTTCTCTAAAAGTGGGTGTTTGTGCTGTTGATCATGGATGAGCGTCTTGTCAGCTTTGGTGACGACATTGTTAGTCTAAACAGGATGACATTGTTGAATCAAGGTGGATGGTCATCAATTGATCCTCAGAACTTGAGTAAGGTTTATGTGTGGAACCTATGACTTCACGTTATCGGTGTCTAGGTTTGTCGACGTGTGTTAAACTCGTGGAAATAGTCCTTGGAAAACCTTGCAAGATGCGATTAAGTCAGTATGTGATGATGGTGAGTAATAGTCTCTATGTTCTGGAGTAAAAGGGGTGTTTGGAACTAGGTTCCTGGATAGCCTGGCCTTGTGTTATACGTTTTTCTGTGGAACGGATTATGTTCGGTGAGCATTATGTATCGAGATTATAGCTGTGTTACATCTTAATTTGACGATTGATGGGGTGGTATTTGGCTTGAGTTTCAGAATTGAATTTAGGGGACAAAATTCCTTTAAGGGGGAAGAGTTGTAAGACCCCGACCCTTTTTATTTTAGAAATGATTAAGTGTTGATGGCAATAAGAATTAAAACTTGATCTTGGTGAGTTTTTTGAGCTTGGAAGCGCATGAAAGATGTGTTAGAGGAAGAATATGAGGCTCTAATAGATGTTAGGAGAAAAATATGTGAAAAGTGTGTGAAGAAAAGTGATATATCTTCACTAAATTGGTCATAACATTTTGTACAAAATGAATCCTGGTATTAGGTTTGAACCATTGGAAAGTAGACTTCTGGGGCTTCAGTTTGAGCACAAGAACGACCCTATTTGGAGTTCGAATGAAGGAGATATGTATGTTCACAGTTGGACTAACAGTGCAGTCGCAAAAGACTGATCGATCGGTCCCGAGACAGATCAATCGGTCTGTGACGGATAGAGGCTATAAATGTCGATTTTTGGGCTGGTTTTACCGTTCTCTCTTTTCTCCCCTCTCTCTAAAATCTTAGGAGCGATCTAGGTTTTAGCTATGGAGGTTCTTGAGGGTTTCAATGTTCGTTGGGGATGAGGATATTGCCGTTTCCTTGCACGAGCGGCCATTGGAGAGCGTGGATATGCGTTAGAAGCTCCCTTAAAGTTGTATGTGTTGGACTTTAGAGAGTTAGAGCTCACGCGAGGCTTAATTCTTGGTGGTGGAACTTCTTTGAGGTAGGATCTTGACTACTCCTTATGGTTTACTATGATTTGTGTTGAAGATTTTGAAACTAAGTTAAACCCTAGTGAAATGTGATATGTGATATAAAGAGAAGTATGAATCGGTGGGGTTTTTTTTATATGGGTCTCTTCGATTACTTGAATATGAGTTTCTGATGAAAAGCTAAGAGTTTGATAAAAATGAGAAGAGGTTTTGAAGGTTTTTGTGAGGTGGTTAAGTAAATTAGTACTTGAATTAAAAGGTTGAGAAATAAAGATATAGATTTTCTTATAAATTAGATGTTTGAGTTGTAATGATAAATGAGATGATATGGTGAAGTTTTGAAATAAGAATAAACTACTTTGAAAACTTTGGGGTTTTAAGAAATGGTTATCCATGGTTTTAAGAAAATATTGTACAAAAGGTTTTTGGATTGTTTTTGCTCTACCTAAAATTTTACGCCCAATTGAGGTTTTGAAATGATTTTTCTTTCTTTTTAAAGGTTGTTTACTCCCTAAAATGTTTTAAAATGACACAAAAAAGGTTGTAAATATTGAAAATTGAATTTTTAGCTTAAAAAGGGACTTGGAGCAGGACAGCTCGATAGACCAATCGATCGGTTTATCGAACGGTCTTTTGGTGTTCTCGGTACTCTTGTGCAGGCAAGAGACCGGTCGATCGGTCTATCGAGCAGTCTTTTGGTGTTCTCAGTACTCTTGTACGAGCAAGAGACCGACCGATCGGTCTCTCCACCGATCGATCGGTCTGGTTGTTTTCCAAAACTTTTGATGTTTTGCTTAAAGGTTTGACTCTTGGGAGCTTTAAACCTAGCTTTTGGATTACTCTATTACATTAGTTAAACCATCGGTTGGGCGTATTTAAAAAGGTTTTGAACTCATAATTTGTTTCATTTTGAACGTGTTGGTTTAATTAAGTTTTAATGGATATTGGTTTATAAAAATGGGTCTTTGAGGAATGTGATTTAGTATGATTATTTCTTAAAATTCATAGTTTTGGAAAGGAATATGGATTTTTAATGTATTTATATATGCATATGATAGGTACATTCTTTTTTTTTTAAATGATATGATTTCTATTGGATAAGCTTTGTGTTGGTACTCTATGAAATGGGTAAATGATATGTGATATATGAGACATAATATATTGGGGTTATGATGCATATGACATGAAAAGAAATTTGAATGCTCAAACGGAATTCGATGAGAAAAAAAATTAAAAAGGGAGATTTGATATGAGTATCAAATAATAATGTATGAAAATTATTAGGAGAGGAACCAGTTGTGGGTTGGACTCCCAGATTTGTGAAATTGAACATTATGAACAAATAATGAACCGTATGGATGGATGTGAATTAAGTTGGCCTGGAGGGTCCGCGGTGAAAGACCGAAAACTTGCCCAAAATGAGGACCACATGCCCACGGGTTAGTTCCCGAAATGTGGTGTTGTATCGTGATGAGTTATAGAGCTATCTATTACCCAATGGCTTCGCGTAGCCTATTGAGAATTAATAGGGAGGGGTTTCTATAAGCTACACCCGATACTAGTTCATTAGTTGAGATTGCGTCGCAGTGAGTTATAGAGCTATCTATTATCCAATGGCTTTGAGTAGCCTATTGAGAAGTAAAAGGGAGGGGTTTCTATAATCTGCACCCAACGCCGGTTTATAATGTGATGTGATTTTTGTGAAAAATCGGGTGTTGAGAAAATAATATGGTTTTATGTGAAAGAAATGAATGTTTTGAAAAGGGTTTATGGAAAGAACAAATGGATGTGCGTGAGTGTGTGCGTGGGAATAAATAATAATTGGTGAAACTTACATTTTATTTCGGTTGCAACCATCATACCTCACAAATCATGCATAACACTTGATTAGTCTTTACCCTATGAGCTTCGGCTCATGTATAGATATACAAAATCATTTTAGGTTTCGAGGATTCGGGGCAATATCAAGGCAGAGGATGCATGTGGAAAAGAACTAGAAGAAAGATCTAGTAATTCTTTGTATTTACATTATGATTGTACAGAAAGGAAAGTGGATGATTGTAATGATATAAGTGTTGTAAATGAACTCTTGAAAGTTAAGGACTTTGTTTGGCCTTTGAGACATGTTTTATTATGGTTGTTTTAAGAAATTGGATCGAGTTCACGGGTTCCCGGGGTTCGGGACGTTACAAACCCTTCGGGGATGAAACTCTGCGAAGCATAAATAAATATGTTAAATTTTTTTTTTTTTTTTTAATTATTTAATTTATTATTAAATATCAATTGAGGGGTGGTATCAACCCTGTTAAACCCTCCGAGGGATGAGGTGTTAACGTTATCATGCGACAGAGATATAAAATAATATAGTAAAATGAAACTGAAACTAAATTCATTGAATTTATTTAATCATTGATACATTGGGTTCTTTCTGTGGGACCCCAAATATTTCATGTGGACTAACCACTATATCATTAAGACCTACAGCCTCCGTAGTGAACTGCACAATACATTCTTCTTGGAGGATTACTATGTCATAGGCATCAAAGATCCCTCGTCGCATGGCATCTCGTATGACCACCTTGCAATCCTTTAATGAGTCTACGTAGTATCCTCCATCATCGCGGTTATTATCTGCGGTGCAGGCAATATCTTGTATTACCCTATGGGACAGATCCCCATTTAACACCACGCGTTTGCAGTCTCCTCTATCTAACAGCCAACGGAAGAATACTCCAAGCCAAGCATCCATCCTCATGACCCAGGTGTACATCCAACGTCTACCACTTGAGACTATTTCTCCTAGAATTTTCTCCTTATGAAAAAAGAAGTATTCATGGGCATCCTCCACATAATGGTAGAAGTATTTCTTTTCAATCTCACAACAGTGATCAGTAGGAAAATTACAGAAAATATCTCCAAATTGAGAATCCATTTTTATTTGATTACTCATCTCCCTCTTCCCCATCTCTATGTATTGATAAAGAACCACTATTAACGGGTTACAACTGCATATCTTCATTATCAGATTAAATTTATGTCGCATCTATAATTTTTGCTTTAATAAAACAATATATTCATTTGATTTTAATTTCAGAATCCTAGACTAATAGTAAGGAATATACAACATTGGATGTCATCTATATCAGAAATACCACTTGGAAAAGGATATATTATGTTTTTTGTTTAATTTTTTATTATTTAATTTATTAAATATCTATACAGAGAGGGAATCAACCATGTTAAACCCTCTGGGGGATGAAACTCTGCGAGGCATAAATTAATATGTTATTATTATTTTTAATTATTTAATTTATTAAATATGAATGTATAATTATTTGTGTCGACACTTTTGTAGAAAGGGTCGACATTTTGGCTTTTTGAGTTGACACATTTGATCATTGGGTCGACCCAAATTTACCGAGAGTTAAACATCAAATTTGAATCGATACTATATAAAAAGGGGTCGACACTTTTTTTCACAGTGTCTCTTTTATACAACTTTAAGTCAACTCAAGCACACATGTGTCGACACTTTTGCAAGTGGTATCGACACTTTTCAGACACCAATGAAGAATATCAAAAGCATTGAAACGCATTGAAAAGACATGGTTAGTTTGACATATTAATCATGAATTTGGAGCACATAGCATACTAAGTTCTCTTCTAATATAGCAGATTCTTTCTTCATTTAAGGGCTTTGTGAATATGTTTGCTAGTTGGTAATCTGTGCCTATGAATTCAAGTTCGATATTACCTTTTTGCATATGATATCTTATAAAATGATGTCTAATCTCTATGTGTTTGGTTATTGAGTGTTGTATTGAATTTTTGGATATATTTATTGCACTTGTATTATCACATTTTATGGGGATATGATCTAAACAAAAATTATAGTTCTCTAATTATTGTTTCATCGAAAGAACATGGGCACAACAGCTATCAGCTACTATGTACTCAGCCTCGACTGTAGATAAGGCTACTGAGTTATGTTTATTGCTAAATTAAGAGATTAGTGAGTGTCCTAAGAATTAATAAGTTCCACTTGTACTTTTTCTATCCACTTTACATCTGGCAAAATCAGCATCTAAATAGCCAAATAACTCAAAGGCTATTCTCTAGGATAGAACAATTCTAGGTTTCGTGTACCTAAGAGGTATCTAAAGATGCGCTTAGCAGCGGTTACAAATGATTCTTTAAGGTTAGATTGAAATCTAGCACACCTACATACACCAAACATGATATTAGGACGACTAACAGTTAAGTACAATAGAGATTCAATTATACCTCTATATCGCTTTTTCATCTACGGCTATACCATTTTCATCTTTGTCAAGCTTCATTATAGGACACATCGGAGTTCCCATGGGTTTTGTTTTCAGCATGTCAAACCTCTTCAATATGTCTCTTCTGTACTTAGCTTAATTGATGTAGATTCCTTCTTGTATTTTCTTGATTTGAAGTCCAAGAAAGTAGTTGAGTTCTCCCATCATACTCATCTCGAATTCTCCCTGCATACACTTAGCAAAGTTCTTACAAAGAGATTCTTTACTTGCACAAAAAATAATGTCATCTACATAAATTTAGACAACTAGCATATCATTTTCTTGAGACTTGATGAAAAAAGTGGTATTAATTTTTTCTCTTGAAAACTCATTTTTAATCAAGAATTTGCGTAGCCTTTTATACTATGCTCTAGGTGCTTTCTTTAAACCATAAAGAGTCTTGGTAAGTTTGTAAATATGATTTGAAAAATCTGAATTTTGAAAGTCATGAGGTTGTTCCAAAAAAACTTCATCTGAGCTAAAAACAATTTTAAAAGGTATTTTTGACATCCATTTGATAGAGTTTGAAGTTTTTAAAGCTTGCAAAAGCAAGCAATATTCTAATGGCTTTAAGCCTAGCCACAATAGAAAATTTCTCATCAAAATCGATGCTTTCTTCTTGATTGTAACCTTGGGCTATCAATCAAGTTTTGTTCCTAAGAACTACTCTATTCTCATCCATTTTGTTTCTAAAAACCTATTTTATACCGATGACAGGGTATTCCTTAGGTCTTGGGACTAAAGTCCAAACCTTATTTCTTTCAAATTGGTTAAGCTCTTCTTGCATAGCCAAGGTCCAAAAGTCATCATTTTTGGCTTCCTCAAAATATTTTGGTTCAATCTGGAAAAAAAATACTAGATTACCACAAACATTATGTAGAGAAGATCGAGTTTTGATACCTTGAGATCGATCACCAATGATAAGATCTTTTGGGTGACCATGAGCATATCTCCACCCCTTAGGCAAATTTAAATTTTTAGGATTTGAAGATCCAATAGCCTGTTGGACTTCATTTTGTTGAAGATTTGAAGCTTCCTCATGATTTGGTTCTTTTTCTTTGATGAAAATGTCTTTAACACCTTTTTCTATGTCAATCAAAATATCTTCACAAAAATTCTTTGAAGAACCAATGTTAGCTTCATAAAAAATAATATGTATATAGATTCTTCAACAACTAGGGTCCTTTTATTAAAAACTCTATAAGTTTTACTAGATAAAAAATTTTCTAAAAAAATACCTTCATCAGATTTTACGTCGAACTTGCCCAAAAGTTCTTTACTGTTGTTCAAAGCAAAACATTTAAGGCCCGAAAATAGCTGATGTTAGGTTTTCTTCAATTCCATAGCTCATATAGGGTTTTCTTAAGAGAAGCTCGTATTATAACTCTATTTATGATAAAACAAGATGTGTTGACAATCTCGGCCAAAAAATATCGTGGTAGATTATTTTTACAGAGTATGGTTCTAGCCATTTCTTCTAATGTCCTATTCTTTCTCTCAACAACTTCATTTTGTTGAGAGGTTCCACGAGTAGAGAAGTTATGGTTAATACCATTTTTTTCACAAAACTTGTCAAACTTTTTATTTTGAAATTCTCTACCATGATCACTTCGGATACATGTAATTTAAAATCTTTTTTCATTTTGAACTCTCCGAAACAGTTTTGCAAATGAGGTTAAGATTTCATCCTTATGAGCTAAGAAAAGTATCCAAGTGTATCTTGAGAAGTCATCAACAATAACAAAGGCATATCTCTTACCTCCAAGGCTTAGAGTCCTTGTTGGACCAAATAAATCCATGTGCAGTGGTTGTAAGGGTCTAGAAGTTGAAATCTCATTTTTAAAATAAAAAGAACTTCTAACTTCTTTTCCCTGTTGACATGTATCACACACTTTTTATTTTTCAAATTTGATTTGGGATAATCCAATCACCAATTCTTTTTTCAAAAGTTTTGAAATCAAGTTCATGTGTGCATGTTCAAGCTTCTATACCACAACCAACTGTTACCACTCAAGGCGGCTAAGCAATTGGTGTTATTTTTAGACAGATCATTTAGATTAAATGTATAAACATTTTCATGCCTATGACCTTCAAAAATAACTTAGTTATCGGTTGAATTTTTAATAACACCCTTAGCATGATAAAAAATAATCTTGAGGCCATTGTCACAAAATTGGCATATACGAAGAAGGTTATGTATCAAACCATCAACAAGCAAAATATTTTCAATAGAAAGGAAAAGAATTTTATCGATACACCCAATTCCTATGATTTTTCCTTTGCTATTGTCTCTAAATATTATAAATCCACTATCTTTTGATTTGAGGGATGCAAATATAGATTGATCGCCTGTCATGTGTCTTAAGCAAGCGCTATCAAGGTACCACATTCCCTCCTTGAATGAGGACTTGAAACATACCTGCAAGGAGAATTAATTTTTGATTTTTGGTACCTAAATTTTCTTGGGTCCTTTGGAGTTAGTTCCTTGAGGAAGTGTTTTCTTAGGAACCCAAACCTTTTTGATAGGAAGATTAGAAAATTTTCTATGTCGACAATGTGTGACAGTGTGTCTATGTTCATAACAATGAAAGCAAGTAGTATTTGTATGATTAGACGATACCTTGACAAAGATATTACTTAAGAACTTTTGTTTCTTCTTTGGTTTGTACCCAATCTCAGCTTTATCAAAAACATATTTTTGCATGTCGAGAAGTTTGTCTAAGTTGTTCTTTCCTTGAGTGAATTTGTAAACAGTTCTAGTAAGGTCTTCAACATTTTCAATCAAAACCTTGTTTTCATCTTTCAAAACAGAAATTTGTTTTGATAAAGTATTTTCTTTTTCAAGGCTTCAATTTCACTTGAGGAGGAAAGAACTAATTTTTGCAAAATAGAGTTCTTAGTACCCATTTTTCTCAATTCATCGTGCAAATCTTTCAATACACTTTGTAATTCATCTAAAAAAATGGGTCAGGTGTTATCTCGTCATCTTCCTTAGCCATAAGACATAGATTTGCAACCTCGTTTTCTTCTCTTTTATCCTTAGAGCTACTGTCATCACCTTCACCCCATGCGGCTATCATAACCTTCTTGAAGCCCTTTTTGAACTGCTTCTTGTATTGAGGACATTTGGCCTTGACATGTTCAAGCTTTTTGCATTCATAGTAGATTATTTCATCTTTCTTGTTATCAGATTTAAATTTGCTTGAATCGCCTTTGAATTTGGTAAGCTCGCCTTTGTATCCTTCCTTCTTGAAGAACCTTCTTCCTCCTTGTTTCTTATTTCTAAGAAATCATTTGAACTTCTTTATGATGAGGGTCATATCTTCGTTCTCATCACTTAAGGAATCTTCGTCGGATTCTTCGTCATGAGTTGAGGACTTGAAGGCAATCCGTTCTTCTTTTAGTTGTCATCATCGTCGCCCATCTTGATATTCATCTCACGAGTCATGAAAGATCCAAGAAGTTCTTTCAGACTGAGAGTGTTAAGGTCCTTAGCTTCTTAGATGGCTGTAACCTTAGTTTCCCAGGTCTTAGGCATGCACCTAAGAATTTTTTTTACCATTTCTGCATTGGAATAAATCTTGCCAAGAGATTTTAGTCCATTAATAATATCAGTAAAGCATGTAAACATGTCAGAAATAGTTTTATCATGCTTCATTTTGAATAATTCATAATTATGTATAAGCATGCTTATTTTGGACTTCTTGGTTAGTACCCTCATGGATAACTTGAAGTATGTCCCATATTTTCTTGGCAGTGTCACATGTAGAGAGATTCTATTAAACTCATTTGGATCAAGTGAGCAATATAGGAGATTCGTGTCTTTAGCATTTTTTTGAATCTCTCTAATGTCATTTTCGGTCAATTCAGTTTTTGGTTTAGGAACGATTGTTCCTTCAACGGTCATGGTGGGTCTTTTAGGTCCATTGATGATAACCCTTTAAAGGTCGTAGTCTACGGCTTGAATATAAATTCTCATTCTAGCCTTCCAATAATATCCTTCCAATAATTATAGTTTGTTCCATTGAGCAAAGGAGGTCTATTGGTCGATTGACCTTCAAATTGAATAGGTCTGATACTAGTGGTTGCCATGTAAACTCTTAGACAATTAAGTTAAAAATAAGAGCCCAAGCTCTGATACCAATTGTTAGTTCTAGGAAACTCAAAAGAGGAAGTGAATTGGGTTTTAAAAAGATAATAACAATTTTAAAACCTTTTCGAAAATATATTAATAAAACAAAAAAATATAGTAAGTATAAATAGAGAATATAGCAATGCAAATATTAAAAATGTTAAAGATAGATAGAATGAACCAGACACCAAGGATTTACAGTGGTTCGACTTCTTTCAAGCTTACGTCTACTCTTTAAGGCTCCTTTTGAGAATTTCACTAAACCAGAATGCTTATGGGTGAATTCAAAACCTTTTACAACTGCAAGATGATTCTACAAAAAACACACCCATATTTTTCTTCTAATCTTTTAAGTTCTTCTTTGATGAGATTTACTCACTCACTCAAAGAACAAAAGGTGACTCACCCTTAAATACAATAAATGGGAAAATTTATAAGTATCACTCACTCTCTTTACAGAAATAATTGGTAATAAATGAAGAAGTAAAGAGAGATGAGATACAAGAGCTTGAGTTAAAGTAATAAATGAAAGCTTGAAGAATTTGACTTTGAATCAAGAAATACAACAGGATAGAAGGTCTCCAGATCTATTAAATGCTGAAGAATAACTCCTTATATAAGCTCTTGAAATTTCATAACCATTGAAGGTAGGAGGGAGCATTAAATGCCAAGAATCCAACCATTAAAGTCTGCCGTGCATTTGAATTTCTATCGCAAATATATGTAGATGACATTATCTTTGGCTCAACTAATGAAATTCTTTACAAGGACTTTGCTAAGTATAAGCAAGGAGAATTTAAGATGAGTATGATGGGTGAGCTTAATTACTTCCTTAGACTTCAAATCAATCAAACACAAGTTGGAATGTTTTTCAACCAATCCAAGTATACAAGAGATTTGTTGAAGAGATTTGATATGCAAAAGACAAAATCAATGAGAACTCTAATGTGCCATTGAACAAAGCTTGACAAGGATGAAAATGGTAAAGCAGTAGTGAAAATGCGATATAGAGGTATGATTGGATCTCTACTCTATATAACTGCTAGTAGACATGATATCATGTTTAGCATATGCATGTAGATTTCAAGCTAATCTTAAAGAATCACATGTAACTGCTGTTAAGTGCATGTTTAGATACCTTTTAGGTACACAAAACCTAAGAAACAAAACTCAATAGCTTAGAGGAACAGCCTTTGAGTTATTTGATTATTCTAATGTAGACTTTGTCGGTTGTAAAATTGATAGGAAGAGTATAAGTGGAACATGTCAATTCCTAGGATACTCTTTAATATCATGGTTTAGCAAGAAATAGAACTCAATAGCCTTATTTGCAGCTGAAGCTAAGTACACTGCAACTAGTAACTGTTGTGCACAGGTTCTTTGGATGAAAAAAACTAGAAGACTATGGTATAAGTTTAGATCATATTCCCATTAAATGTGATAACACTAGTGTCATAAACATATTTAAGAACCCTATACAACACTCAAGAACAAATCATTTTGAGATTAGGCATCACTTTATTAGAGATCATATTCAAAAAGGCAACATAGAACTTGAATTTGTAGGCACCGACTACTAACTTGCTAATAGATTTACCAAACTTTTAAACGAAGAAAGAATATGTTATATTAGCAGAGAACTTGATACGCTATGTGCTCCAAATTGATGCTTAAACTGCCATACTAACCGTGCCTGTTCAATGCATCTCAATGCTTTTCATGCTTTATTTTGATGTGTGAAAAGTGTCGACTCAATGACAAAAATGGTCGACATATGTGTGAAAAAAGCTGACTCAAAACTATATAATATCGACACATTTTATTAAAAGTGTCGACCCCATATCTATAGTGTCAACTCAATTCGTTTATCTTACTCTCAGTAATATTTTGGTCGCCTCATTCAAGAAAAGTGTCAACTCAATGAGCCGAAAGTGTCGACACCCTGGTAAATGTGTCAACACAATTTATGTCTTTGGACACTCCCAATGTCGCATGAAAAGTGTCGACTCAGTTTCATTTAGTGTCAACACAATTCATAGAGTTTATATATATGACATTTTTCACTCTTTTTCATTCGCACTTAAAGCCGTTCGCTTTCAAAACGTCTTTTCATCCCCTCCCCCTTCATTTCTCATTGACGAACCCTAGAGTTGACTCATCCCTCCATCTTCATCTCTTCACCTCTCTCTACCACCATCAATGACGGCAAGAACAATGGGCAAGGAGAGTAAATGCCCTACTGAAGGACCTCAAGCCCTAGGGCTACCAAGCAAAAGAAATCGAAAACAACAGCGACGATAATGCCAGCGACAACGATGCCAGCAGTGAACACGAGAATGAATTCCACACTCAAGTTCCAATATTCCAAGTTCAAGAATCTCTACTTCGCCTCTTTTGCAACTCGAAAGGTAATCACCGGTTGCTCTATTGAATTTCATTTTTTTAATTCAATGGAGATGAAATTTTCTGAGTTGTTCTCCGATCTCGATTGGATGAACTTACTCCAGATTCATGAACCTCGTTACCCCACTCTTGTCAAACTTTTCTACACCCATTTCAAAATCTCTGACCCAAATGACATGACCATCACCACTTGGGTGAATGGTGTGGACATTTCTTGGTCCTCTAAGACTTTGAATGAGATCCTCGATCTCTCTGAGGGTCGATTATTTGTTCCCTGCAACAAGAAGAAAAGAACCATTAACGGTTTCTCTTTTCATGATGTTGTGAAACAAATCTTTGAACTAGAAGAGGTTAACCCTACCAAACTCCTTGAGGTCAACTCTCTCAAGCCCGAAATGAGAATTTGCATCATTTCGTCATTCACATTTTTTTGCCCCAATCTAAAAAATTTGGTGATGTCACTTTTATGCATATTTTCATTATGTGGTTCATCTTAGAAGGAAAAAGATTTCATCTTGGCTATCTGTTTATTTCAGATATGCTTCAATCTCATTTTAAGTCCAATTCCCCCCTTCCTCATTCCATGTTCTTAACCTGTGTGTTTTGGCATTTTGGTGTTGATCTGTCCATTGACAAGGGAATTCCCTTTTCAAAGCATGACTTATATGGACAGTCTACTTTGAAACACGTGAAAATTTCAAAGGTTGATGGTGTTTGGTCCACTAAACGTGGAGATCTTGCCTCCCCTTCCCCTATTCCACCATCATCCAGTAAGACCCCTCTTCCTCCATATGCTCGTGCCAATTCTCATGTCCCTTTTGACTCTGTTTTCCATGTTCCTCCCCATACCAGACCTGAGATTTCTGGCCCCTTCTCCTCTTCTATTTCTCCTCCTCCTCCTTCTGTTGCCTCTGCATTTGCACCACCAGTTGGTCCCTCATCACAAGAGTTTGCGGAGCTTATCTCCCTTATCAAGGGTTGACTACTTCTGTGGCATTCTTTTAAGCAAAAGTTGGTGCGGACCTTTTTGACATCGGTTGCAAAGTGTCCTCTATCTTCAATAAGGTTAAACATCTCGACAAAACTAATCGTACTCTGCGAAGGGAATTTGAAAATGCTCGTGACGCTGGGATCTCGATGAGTAAAACCATGATTGACAGTGTAGCATCCATTGTGAAGGCCAATGTTTCCATTCTTCAGCAAGTAAGGAAGAAATACGACGAATGAGTTGTCATTGCTGTCCAGCAAAATTCCAAGAAGGTCGAAGAACATCTCAAATGGATTCAAGAAGCTTGGGGTAAACAGTTTAAGTCTAAGGAAACAAAGGCAGAGAAAGAAGTTTGATTAAAGCGAGAGACAGACTTAGCGTTGGCAGCCACATTTATAGCCAAGATAGAGCAAGAGTCCAAAGCTAAAAAGGCCACCTCCTCAAAAGAAAAGGCTTATGCAAGGAAGCAAAAATAAGAAGAAAAAAAAGCCTTCAAGAAGTTTACGGATGAGCCCTGAATTTTTTTATTTTTTGATGATTCCAAAAGTGGAGAAAATGAAGAAAAAGAAAAAGAAGATAAGAAAAACATGAAGTTTTTATATTGAATGAGAAGATGTAACCTTAAACATATTTTCTGTTTTGTGTTTTTGTGGATGTGAATGGTGTGGATAAACATATGGATGATTTGTCGCTTTGATAACTTTTTGAAATATTGTTGTGTCTTTATCTTTCATGTATGAAAATATTTCACAATTCGCCTTAATATTGTTAAATAGTTGTGTTGAATTTTCGATTAAGTTATCCAATATTGACATTGTGTGATTAATGTTAGGATCTAGCATATTTTTCACATATAAGTACTGTTCATATTGATGTGTTGAGCTTCTTGAGAGACTTGAACACTTTGAGTTGATGCACAAGTTTTAATACATTCAAAATACTTTTGAATTATATTTGTAAATTCTCTTGAACATGTGCTTTACACTATTGTTGAATGTCTTGTTGTTGTAATTGCTTTTTTGTTTAAAGGCATGATGATATGGGGAAAACTCTTGTCTAAAATCTTTTTAAATGTTTTCTAGAAAATATTGTAATTATAAAAAAAATGGAGATTGTTAGCCTAAGGGCTTTTAATTAGATTTTGAATGATTTTTATAATTTATTTAAAAAATTAAATTAATTTAGAAAATTTATATTTTAATATTTTTAAAAAATGTAAGTATTGACACTACATGACTAATGAGTCGACACCTTAAGCCATTTGTACTAACTATTTGCATCAAATGAGTTGACACTAAGTGTTCTGTTAAATAACAATTTGAGTCAACACAAATTAATATTTGAGTCGATACCTAAAGGCTAAGTACGCTTGAAACTCTTAAGTGTGTTAACACAATTGAGAATTTGAGGTGACACCTTAACATATTTATCTAAGACATTTTAGGTACTCATTTGAGTCGACACCAAACTAGTTTGGGTTGACACCTTTAGTATTGGACTGGAATCCACTTTGGGTCGACACCAACGCCATTTGAGTCAACACCAAGTAATCCATCGAATTTCTGACTTTGGATAAAATGAGTTGGCACCAAATCTAAATGGGCCAACACCAGAGCTTTAAAGAAAATTTTTGATTCCAACTCAAACGGGTCAACATCAAAGGTATATGAGTCGACACAAAGGTTCCTTGTGGGAACAAGCTATTTGAGTCGACACCAAATGACTTCGAGTCGACCTCAAAACAACTGAGACCGTCTATAGTTTTCTGAGTCGATACCAGATCAAAATGAGTTAACTCTAAAACTATTGAAGCTGACTACAACTTTATGAGTCGACACCAAAACGAAGTTGAGTTGACACCTAAATTCCAGTAGCTTTCCAGACAAAAAGAGTTGACACCAAAGACGATATGGGTCGACACCAAAGGTCTCTTCTGGAAAACTAAAGTAATGCTTAAGCCAACACTAAAAGTTTCATGTGTCGACACCACCGTGTGGGTGAGGAAGATGCAAAATCTGTGTCGACACCATTGAAGAAATGAGTCAACATAATCACTTGAGGAATAAAGCCCTAGATATTTTGAGTCGACACAAAATGGTTTTGAGTCGATCCCTACGACATATTTCAAATCTCACGCTGGTTCTGGTTCTAAGGTTGAATTTCAAAGCATTAATTGTCTCCACCAACCCACCAACGGTCATTTACTTCAGTTAGCTATATAAGGAGTTAATTTTCGAAGCTTAGTAGATCTGGACACTATTCTATTGCTTGAATTAAAAACTCAAATCTTCAAGAAAGCATTTATTGCTGATTAACTTGTACAGTCGATTCTCACCTCTTTGTATTTATTTATTTTTAATCATTTGTAAAGAGAGTGAGTGAGTGAATCTTTAATTCTCTACATTTATTGTAATAGAGGGTGAGTCATCTTTGATCCTTTAAGAGAGTGAGAGATATTCTTTAAATAAGTGTTCCAAAGAGATTAGAAAAAATAAGGGCAGTTTTGTAAGATCTTCTTGAGGCTATAAAAGCCTTTGAATGCACCCGTGACGCATTCTATCTTAGTGAAAATTCTCAAGAGGAGTTTTGATGAGTGGATATAGGCTTGAAAAAAGTCAAACCACTATAAATCTTGGTGTCCGGTTCATTTTCTCTCTCCATAATCTGTTTAATTTCTTCATTGCTTAATTTGTTGATATACTTGCTATATTTGTTTAATAAATTAAAAGATTTTGAAAAAAGGTTTTTAAATTAGTTTTTATTGTTTTTAAAATTCAATTCACTCCCTCTTGGGTTGCCTAGGACTAACACAAGCAAATTACCATTTTTCCCTCAAAATGACCCATCGACCTATTTTTGCCCTTCTTTCGTCTAAAAAATATTCTATGAATGATTTTCTCATATCCAATGGCACATGAACATTTGTTTCTAGAAAATGAATCCATCAACACATGGCACATGAACATTTGTTTCTAGAAAACGAATCCATCAACACTAAGGTCATTTCTGATTAGATTTGACCCTAATTCAACAACCTTTTCGGTCCAAATATGTAGTATTTGTTTTTACCTTCTGGAATGAAAAAAATTCAAGGAGATAATACCATAATTTTCTATAACAAAAACTTGATTAGTATATCAAGTCTCATGTCAATCTGAATTCGTTTAACTAGCACATAATAGCACAAAATTTTGTTGTCCTACACTTCTTATTGTACCCTCTAATTGGGAGTCATTCAAGCGAAATAGAGTTCACAGTTAGATCCAAAACGTCATTTTTACCCTAGTGACACTCTGTCGGAGTCAAAATCATTCCATTTTTTATACCCCTTTCATTTACTTCGTCGTTATGTTATACACTACACATAACACATCACCCCGATGGTCGACACGTGTAAGGCCTGTTGGGTACTATTCTTGGAATAGTAATTATTATTCATAAATAGTAATTTTCTTTTTACCTATAAATCAAAGGCTCATGAGAGTCGTTTTGACCCTTTTTTTTTGCTCAACGAAGAGCCTAGGCTCTCTCTCTCTCTCTCTCTCTGCACACCGATTAGCCACAAAATCCATCAACTCAGAAAAAAAAAAGAAAAAAAAAAGGCCAATAGCTTTATACAAGAACAATTCAAATTATTCAAATTATTCAAACCCCCTTTGCCAAGTCTCTACCCATAGATAGTTTAGAAAAGACCTATTTTAAGCAAAGATACTGTTTAAAAACTGCCACAAACCTTGATAGCTTCTTTTACTACATGAGATAGTTCTAACAACCTATTTAGACCTTGTTAGGCCCACCACATTCAATCTAAGGAAATTGATAGGGTTGCCCTTTTGCCCAAAATACAAGTAGAGATGTTGTCCATTTTTAATTATTGTGTTTTTGTCAAGTGGTTATGCTAAAATTGTCGTATTACTAACTAGTGGTAAAAATACTGTCCAAGTATACGTTTAACCGACCATTGGCAGCATCTTTTTTTTTGTTTATTTCTTTCTTGATTATATATATATATTTCATTATCGTCTTTTAAATACAGTCATTCACATTACCTTAATTTACTTTTCATTTATTTAAATTTCTGTTAGTATAATATAGAATAGGAAAAAAACTCGGCTAATATATACATATATATGTATCTCTCTCTAGATCCGCATCCTATTCGTGTGCATTCTTTAAAATAATGAATAATAATAAATACCATTTCTAATTTTCATTTTTTTTCAAAACCATAGTAAAACTATATCGTATTAATGTAGGGACCCGGTCCCGTTTGAATTGTACGTATTAAAGGAAACCATGTTATGGTAATTTTGGTGGTGATAGTTAAATGTGTAAATCGCATGTGAGAATTAAAATTTGATCATGATAATGACTGTTAACAATAATTGTATGCTTAGTTGTGCATGAGAATAATTGTTGTAGGTTGTTTGGGTGCATTTTGAGATGCTTAGCTTATGATTCGATCCATATATACATCTTTTGGTTGAGGTCTCTTTCAGCATTGCCCGTTTGAGTGGCCTAGGGACCGCTCGAGCGAGCAAGTGCCATAAACTTTTTTAAAATTGGGTAAGAGGGGACCGCTCGAGCAGCCCCTAGTCCGCTCGAGTGGACTGTCAGCAAGCAAACTTTTAAAATCGCGAATTAAGCCCTTTTTTGTTTCATTTCCTCCATTTCCTTCTCTCTCTAAACTTGTGTTAGAAGCCCCAAAAGTCTTCTTGGTGCTTCTTAGGGTTTCCCTTACTCCATTAGTGGTGATTCCATGCTTCCCTCTTGGCTGAACATCTATTAGCGGCACGAGCTTGGCATTGAAAACTTTCTTCTCACCTCTCGGTTGGAGGTTTTCGTGGTTAAAACTTGCTAGAATTCCTTTCTTGTGGATCTATCATAAAAAAAGGTAAAATCTATGAATATCCTTGAATGTTTGTTTGAGATGAGTTGTATATTTGAATGTATATACATGAAAGTATGAAAATAATGTTTTGGGAACCGTAGGCTAGGGTTTAAGGTTAAAGCATGTTAAATCTTGAGTTTGTGAATGATTTAAGACACTTTTAACTTCTTATTGTTGGATATGAATGAAATTGAAAGTTGAGAAGTTAGGATTTTAGTTGTGGGTAAACTTTTGTGAAATTGGGGGTTTTCGAATTAATGAACCCAATAATGAAATTGGTTCATGATTTGGTAAATTTTGGATTGTAGGAACCAAATTACATGTTTGAAATCCATGAATTTGATGATATATGAAATGACGTGTTGGGGGTTTCGAGTTAACCAAATGAACATGATGAATTTTGGGAACCATAAGGTGTGGGTTGGGGGTTTTTCGTTAATCAAACCCAAATGTATGAAATACATGGAATTAATTATGTATAATTGAAGATTAACCCTATCTGTGTTTGGTGTTGACGAGAGGAACCATGTTAGGTTGAACTCGCGTTTGAGAATTGTGATTAGATGAAATAATATGACCGATTTGGATCTTTGGATCGTTTAAGTTAAGCTTGAATAGCTCCTAAGTGAAAAATCAAAAACCTATGCAGATTGAGTGACCTATCCTTTGATTAATAATTGGGAATAAGGCATTAGTCGTGGTGGGTTAGAGAATGCATCGTTACTTAGCGGGCCTTGCGAGGCCCAGTCGTTTGTAATGCAGCGTGGGTCTATAAGCTCGTCCGGCGTCGGCTCTTAGTATGTAAACCACGAGTTAGTTGAGATATGAGATGAAAGAAATAATGTATGTGTGCGTATGTGTGAGTTGTGAACTTAGGAACTTGAAATGGGTGTAATGAAATGGGAATAATGACTAAGTGATGGGTTTGTCTAGCATAAGAAAAATCGATTATGTGAATGAGAATTTAGTGGAAAACAAATGTTAGTTTTGATAAAACAATGTGTTGCATCTCGCATAATCATCCTCGCATGTCATACATTCAGTCATTGTTAGTTAATTTTCTACGTGCCTCGGTGTCACGCCCCAAACATCTGGGTCACGTGAAAGCCCACCAAAACACCCACTTTTTTTAAAAAATAGGTTTTACAGTTGGAAATCAAAATATACAACATTTGGATAAAAGATCCCCACAGTTCAACTCTCATCAACTGAAAACATGCATCTCATACATGAATAAATATATCGCCCAAATGCGTACAAAA
>JAUMHN010084992.1:0-25803 GCA_032360265.1 Heliamphora ciliata
TGTGAATTAATTTATATAGTCAGTATAAAATTAATTACCCCAAATGTTCCGTTCAATACACACAAAGTGTACTGGCATAGAAAGTCGAAACAATAGAGACACTATTATTTGTTCCCTGTAACAAAGACAGACCTACTAAAACTCGGTGCCCACAGTCGTACCGATGGTATGTTCATTTCCATCTAAACTATGAACATAAAATTTACATTCTGCAAGAATCTAAAATCTGATCTTCTGTGTGTAAGCTGTACTCTATATACCAGATTAAATACTATACAGAATATTGGACATCCATGCATAATAAAGAAATGATATATATATATTGCTCATAAATATTCTCATAAAATAAAAAATTAATTTTATTAAAATAAAATTAAATACCAAAAACATGATTTTCAGTATACATGCCTTAACAATAGTATGGCTCAAGACGTGAATGGACCCTTCCTCAACATGACCCCTTCACACAAAAGCCCATCTCGTGTCAAAACCCAGTTTCTTTCTAAAAAGGCGTCGTTCATTCAAAGGAAGCTAAACTATGGCGAGCTAAGATATATCCAGATAAGCTATGGCGAGCTCCTAAATAGGGGTAAAAATTCGTTGAATAGAATTGGTTCAAAAATGATACTATTTGGAAAAAATGACTTTTAGGAAAAATCGTCTGGTTAAATCACTTCAAATAAAGCTTGACCTAAGGGGATTTTTCTGGAATATTCTAAAAATCGGTAAACTAGACTGTTGTTCTATAACTTTGGCGTAATACCGTAAAAATTTTCTTTGGGATACTTAAACACATTTCTAGGTACTACCAAAAATCACACATGCTAAAAATATCTCAAAGAAGCTCCAGTAAAAACAGGTTTGAAGTTAGGCACTGTTTGTTTTTTCTAAAAATTCTGGTAAAGACTTGGAAGCGACTTTTTCTTGGTTTTTTTTCGGTGAACTTGTTTCCTGTTTTGTTTAACATAGATTACGGGTCAATAAACCCTTCGACCACATAAAAATAGAACATCAATGAGGTGTTAACATGTTCATATCACATCTATTCAATCCAAGAATAATAATGAAAGAATAGCAGAGCGTAAAAACAACTAATTTCTCATAGTTCTCCTATTCGATTTTTCTTTGAACCTTCTTGTTTCAAAGTTTGGTTTTAGTTTTTAAAATCTTATTAAATGTTGTAGAAAGGTGTTAGAAGATAAGGTTAAAAAGAGTTGTAGGAGGTTCCTACCTTGGAGAATCTTGATCAAGGACGAAGGACTTAGTTTTAGCACAAACAACTTCCTTTTCTTCTTCTGCTTCTTCTTCTTCTTCTCCTTCTTAGACTTACTGTCTCTCTAGAACTCCAAGGGGCTACCGAATTTTTTTGGTGAGAAATGAGCAAGGGGTTGTCCTCTTTTTATAGTGGAGGGAGAGCTTGGATTACCCTAGGTTGTTAAGCTAACTTGGGTTGGTTAAGCTTACCGTTTTTACTTTAATTAACCTTGGTTGGGTTGCGAACATGGCTCAATGTACTTTTGATGGAAGACTAATTTATATATTTAATTATTTTGTATAATTATAGAATCTCTGCACACAACATTGCATTTCGTTTGTATTTAAATTTCATCTTCATTGGCTCACATTTTCTTGTATTCTCATGAGGGATATATATATATATATATTCAAATACATATATTTTGGCTCAAAAGATGATATGTGGGAGTAATATACATACACAAGCCATGAGGTATTTTTCCCAAAATGTATTAATTTAGTCTTGGTATAATTAATTCTCCATAAAAAATTCACACCAAACAATTACTCACTTTTTCTTAATTTAGGGGTACTTTTTCCTTAATTTAAGGGAAAATGGGGTCTTCCATATGACTATAAATCAAAATTTGGTTCGAAAGAGGATATGTGAGAATAAAATATACATAATCATGCACAAAACTAGATAAAAAGAACAAGGAGTTTATAAAATATAGGCTTAGGCCAAGTACAAGTTGTTTGATTCAAGACAATTGATTAGGGCTTATTAAGTACACAAAATTTCCTAAATTGAGGAATTTTTGTACTTGCCATGTGGTGGTGGGTGGTGGTGGGCCACCCCATTAATTTCCCCTTCATAAAATAATAATAATAATAATAATAATGATAATAATAATAATTATTATTATTATTATTGTTGTTGTTTATTATTTTTTTTATGAAAAGATATTGTATAATTTCTCATGGGACAAAAATTGAGTCAAAAGAATTATTTAAGTCGGACTTAGTTTTTTTTTTTAAAAAAAATCTTGTTGGGCTTAATCTGTGAATCCTTTAAAATTTTCACAGACCTAATCAAAAAGAATTGGGACCTTACTTCGGTTGGGCTATCATTCCTACTTGGGTTTTATTTTTAATTTTGGGCCTTGTATGTTGCTGGCGTTTTTGTTTCGACCTTTGGGTGCATTAAATATTTATTGTTTTTAGAAAAATATTCTTTTCTTTTAAAATAAAAATCCAACATATTCAAATACATTTTAGAAAAATAGAGTCGCCACTTGATTTTTTTGAAAAATCAAGAAAAACAAAAAAGAAGGCCATAAGTCCTTTTAAACATAACCAGAGAAAAAGAGGGTTCGGGGGTTAAGGTACGAAAATAGGAGGTGTTAGGCACCCTTTTCGCCTAACCATAAGGTTAGCCTCAACTTTGTTGATATTGGTTCTTGTTTTAAACTTTTTAAATATAATAAATACATAATAGGAGGTTAAAGAAAGTTCATACAAAACAAGACAAAGAAGAAAAAAGGGTTCTAGCTAAAATTTTTAGGGTTATGCAACTTGGTTATGATTTCTAGTCATGCCACAATTATTGTTTGAGCAAAGCAAATAAAAAACATACAAATAAAGGTTTAAAAGAAACAAAGAAAAGCCTAAGGGTCATGCAACACAGTTTCTGCTTCTAACATGCTATATACAAATTAAACAGAAAGAACAGAGGGAATTCAAACACTGTTTTTAAATTTCTGGATATACAAAAAGCTCACGGTCATAGTAACAGAATATTATGGCCGTAACAAAAGAAGCAAAGAAACTCACGGCCGTAACAAAATACATCGTAGCCACAAGAAAAGAGGTCACAAAGGTTGCGATCGTGACAACCAAAGGTTGCGGCCATGGTATCTTAGAGGTTTAGAGAGGTTTTTCAATATAGAAAGTCTAGAGGAGCTCAAACAAATAGGATGTATAGAGGAGAAGACCACATCCCACATTATCAAGGCAAGATCTACTATCTATTACTTCAACAGTAAAAAAAGTCTCAAGACAAAATACATATAACATTAAAAAGATGAAACAAAATGGTTCAAACATAGTTTTCATGCTACTAGTCTCACAAAAAGTTCACGGTCGTAGCAACAAAATGTTACGGCCATGAAAAAAATGAGGAAAAGATGGCGGACAAAAGCAAATATGTATCGGTTGTAATAATAGGGGTAAAATAACTCAAGGTGGTGACAACCAAGGGTCACGGCTGTCAGGTTTTAAAAATCACAAAAATATTTTTGGGAGTCTAGTGTTCTAGTGAACACGAAAATACATTAAAAACTTGTTGTTCTACCCATTATAGATAGTTATAAACATATTATTTTTCATGAAAGGCTCATATGAACATGGTTGATAAAAATAACTTAAATAATAGGGAAAATACAATAAATGGAAACCTTAATCGTAACACCCACGGGAGAGAGAAGAAGAGGGTTTAAGAAAAGTCACGATTTTCTAAGGTTACCTAGTGTAGACAACTGCCTTGAATGTCCTCTCAGATGCGGAAGATGAGAATCGCCAAGTAGTTCGTGCTCTAAGATCTCACCAATGCAAGAAAAGTTACAAACTAGGTCCGAGAGTATATGGTACGAGTATCGAGTATATCGGAATATCAGGTAAGAAGCGAATTCGGTAAAGTATCGGTATCCAAATGTTCCTCTTCTGATTTTTGGGAATCAAGATGTCTATTTATAGGCAGCGAGGTAGCACAAACATCATCTGGGATGCTTTCACCTGTCCAAAAAGGTATCAAACTCGTGGCCGTGTCCTTGCACATGATGGCTGTGACCTTTATTGTACGAACAGTGACAATCGTGACCTTCAAAGGTCGCGACTAGGTTTAAGCTTTCAAAAAGGAAGTGGTCGTGAAAAACAAAGTTCACAGCCTGTTCTAGGATCACAAAAAGGGTGGCGACCATCAAGGTAAGGATGCGGCCTATTGTAGGATCATGGAAAATGTGGCGACCGTGAGGATGAGGAATGTCACGAACTGAAGGTTTTAGGTGGTTTCTTTGAGTTTTAAATTGATTTTTTGACTTTTCTTGCTTGGGAGTATCCTTGAGCATAATTCCCATGTTTTTGTCATTGGGGAGCATTCGAGATGGGTGCCTAAGATTTGGCTTAATCAAATTGGGGTGTCTACAGTTGCTCCTCTTTGACAGAGCTTGCAACAACTCGTGATGCAAGTAAATGTCAAACCTCTAAAGACAATCGATTGAGCAAGCCGCCATTCTCAAGCACAAACAAAACATACAGAAAAGTGTGGTCGAACTTGAATTTCTATCGAGCTTCCTACGTACCCCCATTGCAAGGGATCAAATCGGTCGTAGTTCGTGGGGCAATGCCTATGATGTAAATAGGCCAATCATGATGCATAGCAGATACGATGTGATGCAAACAGGTACAATGCAAACATATAAAAATTTAAGGTCATAACATAGACCAAAGATCATCATAGATTAGTTTTAGGTCATAAATAGACCGAATAGTCAGTTTAAGGTCGTGAGGAGGACCGAACGTTGCTAGGGATCAATTTTAGGTCTTAAAAGGACCAGAGAGTCAGTTTAAGGTTATGAGAAGGACGAAACAATTAGTTTAAGGTCATGAGGTGGACCGAAGTGTAAAAGAGTTTAACGTCTATTTCCCATAAACCTCAAAAGGGGGCTATAAGAGGAAATTTTGGTTAATCAAACCAAAATAAGAGTTTGCATATGCTCGACGGTTGATGCGCAAAGGAGACTCAACAAAAACCTTATGGCACTTAGGGTGTCTAGAAAGCAGAGTTTTAGGTGCCTAGAGTACTAGGGCTTAGGGTGCCTAGATCACTAGGGCTTAACAAACCTAATAATCGCCTCATAAACCTAGGACCTAGACAACGCTTTGCATATGACCATGGTTTGAAAGAGGGGTTACCTAGTGCACTAAGGCTTGGGGTGCCTAGATCACTAGAGCTTAACAAACCTAAGAATTGCATCACGAACCTAGGACCTAGACAATGCTTCGCATATGACTAGAGTTTGGAATAGGGGTTGCCTAGCGTACTAGGGCTTGGAGTGCCTAGATCACTAGGACTTAACAAACCTAAGAATCGCTTCACAAACCTAGGACCTAAATAATACTTTGCATATGACTAGGGTTTGGAAGAGGGGTTGCCTAGTGCACTAGGGCTTGAGGTACCTAGATCACTAGAGCTTAACAAACCTAAGAATCGTTTCATGAACCTAGAACCTAGATAACGCTTTGCATATGACTAGGATTTGGAAGAGGGCTTGCCTAGCACACTAGAGCTTGGGGTGCTTAGATCACTCGGGCTTAACAAACCTAAGAATTGTCTCACGAACTTAGGACCTAGACAACGTTTCGTATATGACTATGGTTTAGCACGGGGAAAAAGAACTCAGCGTGAGTGATGACAACACTTGCTGCTTTATTCTTCTTTTCTTTTCTCTTTTATTTCTTGTACATGGAGGCCTGTGTGCCTATTTCTTTACTTAGGCCTGCGTGGCTGCTGATACACTTGATGCACTGCACATTAGTGTTTTAATTAGGGAAGGCCTTCGTGCCTCTTGGATTACATTATATACATTATGGATGCTTATCTTTTTACATACATAAGAAAGCATGTTTCTGATCACTCAAATCCTTTATTATGCATGACGTATGTTCGTGAGTTGAAACTTGCCTTGTGAACCTGTTTTTATGTTGCGAGTTGCTTATAGGTTCCTGGCAAGGATGCAAGCAAAAAAGGGAAGTACTATCAAAATATTTGCAAAGAACAAAGTTATAGCCGATCATATCCAAAGGTTTACGGCCTGGATGATTGGAGTTCACGGTCGTGAAGTTTGATGGCGGTCATGACAAATGAATATGACAACCGTGATAAAAATGTGACGGCTGTGACAAAGCTTTTTGGCGTAAAAATCAAGGTTGATTCTGTGGTCCCTCTCTCCCCTTTCAACTCTATAAAAGAGGACTCTCTCATCTAGATCCCACTACCTGAGATATTATTCATTCTTCTTATCTCTCCATGGCTTATTCTTTCAACAACTCCCTTTCGTCATGTATGGATGAGTTCTCTTCGATTGAATGCAAGAACTTCATCAACTTTGGCTTGAATGCACTATTCTCCTTAAAGACCATGAGAATCGATTGGCCTCTTCTGAGAGGGGCTACCCAAGTTTGGGATCCCGATGTGCACGCATTTTGTTTGAAATATGAGGACTGTGCTCGACGGTGTAAGATTTTTTCGCTATTCTTGAGATCTCGTCTCAAGACGGAGTCATAGTTCCTACTCTATTTTTGAGTCCCAAGAACCTGTCGACGCAGCTTTGTGGCTACTCCAGACGTGAGGCTTCGCTTATCACCCATGATGGAGTTCTTGATGTGACTCGAATTATTGACCGATTCTGACTCCTTCAGCTCTAGTGTCGTTGTGCTCTTTATATTTGTTTACTGGCACCTTTCCTCTTGGGATCTTCTAATGGACTGGCTAGTTTTTCTTTGGTAGATGTAGCTTATCAGATTCATGAGGGTCAGGACCTTGTTCCACTAGTTCTTGCTGAGATGCTTTTCGGGCTTGATGTCATCCGTACTGAGGATGCCTTTTACTTTGTGGGGAGTGCTTTACTGCTTCAGGTGCTCACTCGACTCTCCTTTTTCTGTATTTCTCTCCATTTTTCTACTCAGCTCTCCTTTTTCTTTATTTTTCTCTTTTTTCTGATAAACTCTCATTTTTTTTATTTCTCTCTATTTTCTTTTCTGCTCTCATTTTTCTTTATTTCTCTCAGATTTGGCTAATAGAGAAGGCGAACCTACTGAAAAACTCGTGTCTGATAGCTACAATGTGAAGTAATTTGTCCATCGTTGAGCTTACCGCCTCTAGTCCACTGAAGCTGCTTCGATAGACTTTCTGAGTTTTTTTAATTGGGGAGGACATTTCCTGGCAATGCCCCTGGTTAAAGATTTCTCTTATGACTGCTGCAACCATGGATCACCCCAGGATCCTATTGATCGTCTTAAAGCTAGCTACCTTCTACCATCTGTATCACATTTTCAGTTAGTTTGGGCACACTAAGACTAGGCCTGATGCGGTTGTGAGCCATCCATATAGTTCTCCTCATCCGAGCCCATTTCTTTGGCCGGTATCAGTAGGCTTGATCTTCCCGATTGATGATGCCAGTTGGTAGCAAGTTTGATGGTGAGCTTTTAGGGGATTACAAATCTTGGTTGGGGAAGGAGTTGGAGCGCAGTGCAAAACAAGTAGGAGATGCAAAAAGAAGGAAGACTTGATTGTTCTTTGTTATGACCCAATATCTTGATGCTTTCTCTTTAGTTTTTAAGTAAAAAGATGAGGACTTGCGAGCCTCTCTTTCTTTTTTAGAATCATACTGAATCAGTAAAACTTATTAATGAAAGTTTCTCCGCTTCTAGTTTGTGATGATTTTTAAAATTGTTCCACAAATTTTTGTTTTTACAGTACAACTAATTTATTAGAAAAACTTGAAATAAGCTTTTGTATTGATCAACTACTTGAAACATGACTACGAAGGAGAGCTTTGAACAAAGTTTTAGGTTGATCTTTTGACAAAAACTGCCTATGTATCCCAAAGAAGGGAATCAGGCCATAACGTAATTCGAGGCTTAGGTTATACTCGGGTATTGACACCCTCATTTTTTTGCCCTAACTTTTTCCAAGGTCACCCTTTCGAGTTTTTGGCCTTACAGGCTGCTCTAACTTTTGCCTGGGTTGCCTTCATAGTTTTCAACCCAACGAGCTTTTCTTTTTATTTCTATTTTTCTCTCAGGGATAAAACCTTTTAAGCTGATCCGAGCTAATTGGTGTAGAAAACACATTCTCATCTAAATCCATAAGAATAACGGCGCCTCCTGACATCAGGATTTTGATAAGATAAGACCCGGACCAATTAGGTTTGAACTTGTCCTTTAGGTTAAAGATCGGAACCCTAATCTCTTTGAGAACCAAGTCACCTTCTTTCAAATTCAGAGACTTAACCTTCTTGTTAAATGCTCGAGCTATTCTTCTAATACACTCAAATGTGAAACAGTGCTCCGAACCTCCTTTCGTCAAGCAAAAGCAACTCTTCAAACCTATCTCTCTGCCAATCTGATTCTGGAATGCCGTTTTCAGCCATTATCCTTAAAGACAGAATCTCTAGCTCCATGGGTAGGACTGCTTCTATCCCATAAACTATGCATATGGTGTTGCTTCAGTGGAGGTCATAATTAGCGTTCCGTAATCCCAAAGTGTGAATGGCAACTTCTTCAGCCAATCTCTACTTCTCTCTATTATTTTTGGTAGAATCTTCTTTACGTTTTTGTTGGTAGCTTCCATAACTCCATTAGTTTGCGGTCTATAAGGGAAAAACTTATGACTGGTAATTCGATATTCCTCCAAGAGATCTAGAACTTCTCCTTCGAAGTGAGAACCATTATCATAAACTATCTCGTGTAAGACCCCGTATCGACAGATAAGATTCTCCTTGATGAACTTGGCTACTTAAGAGGCTTTCAGAATAGCATAAGAGGTAACTTCAACCCACTTTGTGAAGTAATCGATAGCCACGATAATAAACTCATGCCCATTCAATACTTCAGGTGTTACTTTTCCTATCATGTCAATTCCCCAAACGAAAAACAGCCAGGGTGAAGTCATGCTATAAAGCAGAGATGATGGTACAAGCATGAGGTTTACATGAACTTTGTTAGGGGCAAACTGCCAAGATCATTGATTTGAATACGCAACTTATTATTTATGTTTAGCATAATCGCATATATATAAGGCCATAATAGGGACCTATGGAATAAATATAACTTAGGCTTCTATTGTAATTATAAAAATCCGCCTGCCCCTTAGGCAATTTCATAAAAATATAAATTACAATTCATACCACTAAAGAATCGTAATTGCACTCCTAGCCATATTCTCAAAATCGATTATTTGAGCTCCTATTATTAAATACTTAACTCATCTCTCCACGTTAAGATTCTCGATACTCACCAATTAAATTTAATTACTGACAATTTAATTTAATCAATTTCTTAAAATTTCTTAAGCCCTTCCGCTTAACTTATTTATCGGCTGGATAATTAAATCCACTTGTAGGGTTTAGCCCGGTAAAAGGTTATAAGCTTCCTTAAAGGGGTATCGTCAATCTTGAACAAACGGAACGTGAATTCTGTCAATAATTAATATTCACCATATAATTAATACTGCTATTCAACTCACCAGGGCTATTGACCCATAAAAGATCCCACTCTCTAATGAATCAAAACAACGAATATTAAATATACGTAAATAATAATTATTTCAGGAATAAGAGCATAAGCACTCATAATAATCTTGGGGTGTTAATTAATTTATATAGTAAGTATAAAATTAATTATTCCAATGTGGTCTTGTTCAATACACGTAAAATGTACTGGCACAGAGAGTCAGAACAATAGACAACGCTATTATTTATTCTCTGTAACCATGGCATGCATACTAAAACTTTGTGCTACAATCGTACCAATAATTTATCCAACTCCATCTAAATTGTGAACAAAAATTTATATTTTGCAAGAACCTATAATCTGGTCTTCGTGCGCAAGCCATACTCTACACACCAGATTAAATACTGTTCAGAATAAAGGACAACCATGCATAGAATTAAATAAATGATATTACATTCATTACTTATTAATATTCTCATAAAATAGAAAAATAATTTTATTAAAATTAAAATTAAATACTTAAACCAAATAAAACTCATGGTTTTTAGTATGCAACCCTGACAATCTTCCACTTATACTCAAAGTCATGCTGCCATACATCTAACTCTCATGCCCTTTACATGACTGTTAAAAGTCTTAGCTGATAGGCTCTTTGTAAAATGATCTGCAAGGTTGTCCCCTATTGCAATCATGGTCACAGCAACATCACCCTTCTGTATAATTTCTCGTATCAGGTGATACTTACGCTCAGTGTGTTTTCTTTTTTTGTGGACTCTTAGCTCCTTCGAGTTTGCAACTGCTCTGCTATTATCACAATAAAGTGTAATAGCTGATTGAAATGAAAGTAGGACATCTAGATCCAACAAGAAGTTCTTAAGCTAGACGCCCTCCTTCGCTGCTTTAAAAGCTGCCAAGTACTCAACCTCAATGGTGGAATCAGCAACGCAAGACTACTTGATACTCTTCTAACTTATAACTCCACCTCTCAAGGTAAACACATATCTTGATGTAGACTTATAGGAATCTTTGTCTGACTAGGAGTCCGAGTTTGTATACCCCAAAGGTACTAGACTGTCTGCCTGGTAAACCAACATATAATCCCTAGTCTTTTTCAGGTACTTGATTATATTCTTTATCGCTGTCCAATGCTCCAGCCCTGAATTAGACTAATATTTGCTGACCATGGCAACGGCAAAGGAGATGTCGGTATGGTACAAAGCATAGCATACATTAGGCAACCGCCTTCATCTTCTCTAACTCATTAGGTGTTTTAAGATACGAATTCTTGGATAAAGTGATTTCATGCCTGAAAGAGAGAAACCCTTTCTTGAAATCCTGCATGCTAAAATGAGCAAGGATGTCATCGATATACTTTGCTTGTGATAAACCCAACATCCTTTGTTGTCGATCTCGCAAAAACTTGATCCTAAAGATGTGACTGGCTTCTCTCAAGTCCTTCATATCAAACTATCCAGATAATCATACTTTTACTGAAGATAACACCCCCACATCATTTTTTATGAGCAAGATATTATCTACATAAAGTACTAGAAAGACCACCACTCTTTCGTCACGCTTCTTATACACACAGGACTCATCTGGAGTTTGATCAAAACTATAAAACTTTATAACTTCATCAAACCGAGTATTCCAAGACCTCGATGCCTGTTTACGTCCATAAATGGATCTATTAAGCTTGCACAACATGTGTTTTTGACCCTTTACTATGAAGTCGTCAAGTTGTACCATTAGATACACTCATCAAGACTTCTATTAAGGAAAGCTATCTTGACATTCATTTTTCAAATTTTATAATTAAAATGAGCCGCAATGGATAAGAGAATCCGGATAGACTTAAGCATGGCTACTGTGGAGTTGGAATTTAGGGGTTTTGAAAAATATTTTTAAAATAAGAGAATTCAAAAATGTTTACAAAAATATTTTAACACCTTGAAAGCCAAATTTTGAAAATCCCTTTTTGTTGAAAATAGAGTCGCCACTTAGTTTTTGAGAAAAATTAAGAAAAACAAAAATAGATACTGATATTGAAAACGTTAACTAGAGAAAAAAGGGTTCAGGGGCTAAGGTACGAATCGGGGAAGGTATTAGGCACCCCGTTCGCCCAACCGTAAGGTCGGCCTCTACTAATCATCATTGGTTCTTTAATATGATTTCTCAAATGCATGCAAATAAAGAAAATAGGGGTGAAGAGAGAACATTCAAAATCAAGTATAGAAAATACATAAAATATGTACATAACACTCCAAAGCAAATAAATGTCAAAAAAAAATTCTAAATCCTATAGCATGCAATTTCTATCTAAAGGATACATGAAACACACCTACATGCAATATTATTTAAACAACCTAAACTAACATGATTTGGTTAAAAGAACAAAATATACTAAAAGATGCTAAAATTATCTAAACATGAATTTGTTACAAAAGATAAACTAAACTATTCTAAAATATGCTTTTAAGTAAAGAAACCAAAATGTGCATTAACATTAACACGATAAATTAGTAAAAGAAATGCAAAATAAAATATGCATAAAAAGAATCCTAAAAGAAAGTTACAAAAGAAGCTTATGCTAAGATAAAAAGAGGTTAGAAAAATAAAATATTAACAAAATGAAGTCTAATTATTTATATTTAAAATGAAAATAAAAGAAAAGAAAATTATATTTAAGGAATGGAAATTAGGTAAAAAGACTTTTTATGATTTTTGGAGTTTAATGAAATAAAAGAAAAAGAAAGATAACATAAATGCCAAAAGAAGATAAAGCTATAAAAAAGAAAAAGAAAATAGAACTTTATAAGAAAATTAAAGCTAATAATAAAATTAAAGAGATTAAAATGCTATATTATGAGAAGAATAAAGCTAATGATAAAGAAAAAAAATAAAATGAAATAAATGCTATGAAAGAAAATCATATTATTATTGAAAGAAAAGAAAAAGAAGTAAGATGCTAAAAAAGGAATATTATACTAAAAGAAGGTAAAATCGAGCACTAAACTAATATTATAAGAAAAGAAAAGAAAATGAAATAGAATGTTAATAAAATAAATTAGACTAACTAAAGGAAGAGAAAAGAAAATAAATGCTGAAATATTAAAGAAAAAGAAAAGAAATGGAATATTAGCATTAAATGAGTGTAATATTAACAATTACAACAATTTTCATGTAAGTACTTGCATTATAGCAATAATGACATTGTTAGTCATATTGCTAAATTATATTAGTACTAATTAATGAATAAAAATAAAGAAAAAGACAATGTACTTAGTGTGGATCCATGAACTAAGCAATTAATTAAGAATACTAAACTAAATGAAGCAAATTAAGTAAGAAACAAGATTAATTATACGAATAAAAGAAATGCACGAATTGAAATTGAATTTTAACCTGATCGCTCCAAAAAAAAAGGAATGGAGTTAGAAAGATCAGGGATCCAAACGAGGTACCTAAATTGCCAGAAAATTCTCAAGTCGGGAATGTGCTTCAATGATCCAATCCTTGGGTAGGGATCTAAGAAAAACTTCAACGTTGATTGAAGGTTCGACAGGGTTTCGGCGTCGGAGCTCGGGATCGCTCGATATATCAGTAGAGTCTCTCTCACTCCAAATTCGTACTAAAAACGTATGCTAAAGTGCGGTATTTATAGAATTCTTCAACCAATGAGATATTGCCATGTTTTGGGACACGTTAAGCCATTTGGAGTTGGCGGTCGCCACAATGAAAGTTGGTGGTCGCCATGTTTTTGGAAGTTTCCACAAAGTTCTATGGTGGTCGCCATGATGAAAGGTGACAGTCGCCACTTTTGGCTAGAGTTTCTACAAAGTTCTATGGTGGGCACCATGAAGAGAGTTGGCGGTCGCCTTACTTGGGCAGCAAATTTCGATGGTTCATCAAACTTTCATTGGTTTGAAGGTTTCGGGTTCAAATACCAAGTTTGGATCACTTCCCGAGGATCGTACGGAGGCACTAATTCGCCTATTTTCATCATCGGATTCGCCTAAGATTAGACGAGGTCAAATTGAGGTGTCTACAGGTATATACCCGTCTTTATTCAGAAGCTACCCTGTTTGATTGACCAAAATCGGCCTTTTGCATATAGTAGCTTAGAACTCTCTATTAGGTGCTGCTAATCCTAGTAGGTTTATGTGTTTTCTTAATTATATGTTTTGTTTCAATATTGTTAGGATTGTTTATTCGGACTTAAGCTAGTTCTTTTTCTGAATTCAGTATAGGTTTTCCAATATCCTTTGATTAGGTTAGTTTTTTGCCTTCGGGTTCTTACTCGGGATTTGTTTTCACTATGTTTGGTTTCTACATCGTAGCTTTCTTCTCGGGGTCATGTTCGTGTTTAGTTTTGAAGCCTTTAGAATAGTTTCTCTCTCATTCGGGTTCTTCATAGGATCTTGGTTTCTCCCCGTTGTTATATTAGGCTTGTTTCCTTTTGAACCCTTGTTCAACCCGTGTGAGCTAGTTCTCCACCGTTATGTTACCCGTTTCCTTTAGAATTCTAGATCGAACCGGTCTCTTGAGAATTAGAACTGCTTTCCTACTGAAACACTATCCGTCTTTCCTTCCCTATTAAATTTGGTTGATCTTAGCTGTCATCACAGGTCATCCTGTACTATGCTGCCAGTATGAGCTCGGCAGGGGCATTGTTTTGGTCTCTATGATTATCTACTTGTGATTTGATGTTTCAAGTATCTGGAATGTCTACTATCTGTCGTCAGAATTCTTGTCCGGGAAGTGTTTGATACTAATTGTTCTACTTTTGGGATCCAGGTTTTCTTTGGGTCTAGATCATTGAGCCGAGAAGATCACAGTCGGTATGTGTCTGGGCAAAATCAGTGACAGGCAGACTCTATAGGGTATCTGAACAGGCAGCTGAAATGGCAGAGAATAAGGTGAACTTGACAGCTCTAATAAGAGCTATTATTGAGATACAAAAAGCTATGGAGCAACAAATCTCAGCTCAAAATCAATGTCAGGCGCAGATCCGGGCGATTTAGGCCTGTATGCCCGTTGTGAATGGACAGCTGGATGACACAAATGAAAATGGCGAAGACTTCTAGGACGACAACCAAGGACAGGATGTACCACAAGTTGCTGTGTCACCTCGGGTCCCCCGCTCTATGGTGGTAGAAGAAGAGAACACTGCCCAGTTTAGGCCATCTGCGCTGACGAAAAAGATCGATCGAATGGAGAACGTACTGAGAAAGACAAAGGGAGTAGATGAATACATGTTGGATATGGGTGGCTTGTGCCTATTCCCAGATGTAAAATTGCCAAAAACGTTTAAAATGCCGAAGATGGAGAAATTTGATGGTACTAGAGATCCTCGCATTCATCTGAGAATGTATGTCGAAACCCTGTCCCCTATGGGAATTGATGATCAGCTTAAGGCCCAACTTTTCCATTGACCACTTTATGGGGCTGCACAAAGATGGTTTCTTTCTTTGGAGGTGGCTAAGACTAGGACTTGGGAAGACAAAGCCACGGCATTCATAAGTCAGTACAGGTACAACATCCAATTGAACGTCACCACCCGAGAGCTCGAAACAACTCGACAGGAGAACCAGGCATCTTTTGTTGATTTTATGACCCGTTAGAGGGGTAAGATGCTAAGATGACAAACCGACCCACTGAGAAAGAACAAGTGAGGATCGTAGTTAAGAATCTGTAGTCTCCATTGAAGCGGTACTTATCACACAGCCGCTTTCTACCTTTGAGCAGCTATTTGATGCTAGGGTATAGATTGAAGACGCCATATAATCTGCGGATATTGAAAAAGCTGAGCCTAACCAAAAGCCAAGGCGAACATTCCCAGCAACAATCAAAACTAATATGTCATCACCAACCTCGTGTTTCGCTCAAACGAGGTAAACCTGCTGAACCCGTCCTCTTCCGCCCAACAATCCAACAACACCCAACAGTCAGACAACGGCCAACAGCAGCAAAGGCCAAGGAAGGTCTTCACTCCCCTCAATATTTCATTATCTACCGCCCTAAGTCGACTCGTCGAGAAAAGGCTTATCAAGCCATTGGACCCCATGCTCGTACCTGATCCTTTACTGCCAAGGTTTAATGCTTCTCAATATTGCGCCTTCCACCAAGGTCATGGGCATCTGAATGATAAATGTATGGGGCTATGCCATCAAATCCAAGACCTTATTGACAATAAAGTGATCCCTCCGCCATCCGCTGCCATAAAGCCAAATGTTACAACCAACCTGTTGCCAAACCATGCCAAGTAGTCGGGGATAAACTACATAACTCTGGGACAGTTAGAGGATCCGAGTCAGTACATCAATTTGGCGCATCTGTCTCGCCCATCTATTCCAGTTATCGAGGACCCGACATCCTATTCATTGATTATGGATTGAAACTGCTGGAATACGATGGAAGAATGGAATGATGATGTTTGGGAAGGATATCAGGCAGCAATTCAAGAGGAAGAAGAGGAACGCAATGAAGAAGATGATTGGCCTTTGGACTACCCAACCCGACCTTATGGGTTTGGCCACGTGCTTGATGGCATCACTCTTCTCCAACTTTTTGACAAGGAGATATATGTCGACAACATGCATTCATATTGGCTGGTAAGGGTCATGCTAAAATCAGACGGAGCAGAGTGAACCAATTTTTGGGCCGCTCGAGAACAGCAGGTGGATTATATCAGAGAGAAAATATGGGAAGAAGTTGATAATACATGGGCTATTGAAGATAATCGGTGATTTAGGTGATTTGTGGGCATTTGAAAGCCCTCTGCCTGTGAACGAGATACGACAGACCAGCAAGACAATAACGGAATTATGGGATTTCGAGGAGGGGATAGAATATCTGATTAGAAGTGGGCGGCATTTCAAGCCAGCCCAGCGGAAAAAAGGGCAACCAAGAGGAAAAGAGAAGGAGAAAGAACAAGAAGAAAAGGATGATGCAGTGCTGAGGCAGTTAAAGAACACGCAATCTAATATCAGCATTTGAGGGCTACTGATGGCCTTGCATAAACACAGACAAGCTGTGCTAAAGGTTCTGAATAAAGCTAGCATTTTGATAGATGCCACCTTGGAGCAACTGATTAGACTTATTCTGTCGACGGTAGAGCCAAAAATTATTTCTTTTTTCGATAAAGATCTGCCAGCGGAGGGAAGGAATCATAACAAATCACTACACATTACCGTTAAATGCCTGGACAAATGGGTCCCTGTGACTCTTATTAATGACGGGTCTGCATTAAATGTATGTCTTCTCAGAACAGTACTCTGTTTAGGACTAAAGATGGAGCATTTCATACTAAGCAATCAAAGAGTCCAGGCCTATGACAACACAAGGAGGGACATATTGGGACTTGTGTCATTTGCGATATCAGTAGGGCCCTTAGAAACGTCGGTCGAGTTCTATGTACTAGATGTACCGACATCTTTCAACTTGTTGTTAGGTAGACCCTGATTGCATGACCCAAGTCTCCAGGCTGTACCATCGACTCTCCATCAGAAACTAAAACTGATAAGAAATGAGACAGTGCTGACTATTCACGGAGAAGACAACATTCATCCCCCAAGAGGAGGAGAGGGCTCAACTTTGTTGGAAGTATAGCATGGTGAAGGTGATGTATCGCTCAGTGGTTTTCAGTTCGACGAAACCCAAGCTGTACAGATGTTATAGAATGAGGAGGAAATGTACATCAACTCATGGGCAATAACAATGATGAGAAAAATATCCTTTTTTCCTAGTATGGGATTAGGGCGTAAGCAGCAAGGGATTCCCGAACATGTTCAGGTATTGCCATCTTCTTGCCGTTTTGGTCTTGGATACAAACCAATGGAAGAAGATTTGAAACGGCTTAAAAGAGGACAAAAGGCCAATTATTCAAGAACCCTCAATGGGTATTTTGTTAAAGAAGGAGAAAATTTTCCGTACTGTGGCTTTCTAGAGCCATGGATCGACGAGAAAACCAACCAAAAGTTGCCAGGGCTAGAGATTTTCTTTGGCCATCAATTATCCGACACAAAAGAAGAAGAAACGGTTAAAAGGAAAGAGGAAGGAAGGAAGATTGGGCCGACAAGCTTGATGGAATCGACATGAGGGCATTGTTCAATGAAAAGATGGCCCAGTTGCATGTAGCTGACCTAGACTGCTTCATGATGGTCTTCAGTGTGCCAACTGACTGCACCAAGCTCATCATCGACGTGGCTGCAAGGGAAGTGAAGAATTGGACCTTAGAGTCTTGTGATGTGCAAGTTGTCTATTCTGAGTCTAAGTCAAAGTCCGAATTTGTGGTTGAAGGCACGTTTGTTTGTGCACCTCCCCTTATTTATGCTTTTAAGTTTGTAATTCCATCTTCCTTCAATGAAATGAACAAAATTTTTGACTACTCTGCTTTGTTTAATTTATTTCATACGCTTTTCGATAATTTTAAATTCGACGGAGATATCCTTGAAAATAAAGTTTTTAATAAAAAGAGAAGAAGAAATACATGCATGCCTGACCAATAATTAAAAAAACTTAGTCAATAAATCTGGATAATGAAACTAACCTACAAAATGTACAAATTGGTTCTTCTTTATCTTTAGTTGAACAAAAATAATTAATAACTTTATTAAAAGAATTTAAGGACTTATTTGCATGGTTTTACGATGATATGCCCAGAATTGATCCTGATATTGTCTAACACCATATCCCCTTATACCCTGATGCCAAATCGGTCAAACAAAAATTAAGACGGATCTGGCCAAAATGGGCTCTAAAGATTAAAGAAGAAGTTGCCAAACAGATCAACGTTGGATTCCTTATGGTAACCGAGTATCAAAAGTGGGTGGCTAATATTGTCCCAGTGCTGAAGAAGGATGGTCGTATCTGAGTCTGCGTGAATTTTTGGCATCTCAACAAGGCCAGCCCGAAAGATAATTTTCCACTACCACACATTGACGTCTTGGTAGACAGTACAACGGGGGCACGCTGTGCTGTCATTCATGGATGGCTTCTCTGGGTACAACCAGATTTTGATAGATCCAAAGGATAGAGAAAAGACGACATTCACCACACCTTGGGGCACCTATTTCTATCGTGTAATGCCGTTTGATTTGAGGAATGCAGGGGCAACATATCTAAGGGTTACCACTACTCTACTGCAAGACATGATACATAAGGAGGTCAAGGTGTACATGGATGATATGATAGTCAAGTCCAAGGATCGAAGTGGCCACATCACAGCACTGCGAAAGTTCTTTAAAAGGATTCGAAAGTACAAGATGCGACTCAACCCGCAAAAGTGTGCCTTTGGAGTTACTGCTAGAAAGATGCTTGGATTTTTGATCACTCAAAGGGGTATTGAAGTGGATCCTTCAAAGATCAAGGCAATCTTGGAAATGCCTCCTCTAAGGACTGAACGAGAAGTCAGGGGCTTTCTGGGTAAGATACAATTCATCAGTCGGTTCATCGCAAAACTAACAACTACCTGCGAGCCGCTCTTCCGTCTATTGAAGAAAGGAGTCGAGTTTGAATGGGATTAGAAATGTCAAGACGCCTTCGATGCCGTGCATCAGTACCTACAGAGTTCACCTGTTCTAACTTCTCCCGAACCTGATAGGCCACTGATCCTCTATTTGTTAGTGACTAATTTAGCTATGGGAAGTATGTTGGCACAAGAAGGTAAAACTGGAATCGAAAAGGTCGTCTACTACTTAAGAAAGAAGATGACAGGGTCAGAAATACGGTACACATCACTAGAAAAGACATGCCGGGTCTTGATTTGAGCCTCCCAAAAATTGAGGCATTACATGCTATCTTTCACAGTGAATATCATCTCCCGAATGAACCCGTTGAAGTATCTCTTTGAAAAACCAGTACTAACAGGAAGGTTGGCTCGATGGTTGCTGTTGTTATCAGAATTTGATCTTAAATATGTAACCCAAAAGTCAGTCAAGGGTAGAGCAGTGGCAGAATTCCTGGCCGACCAACCAGTTGAGGGAGGTGAAGACGCGGAGTTCCAGTTTCCTGACGAACAGATGGTGAAAGTCGGGAATGACAAGTGGACTCTATATTTTGATGGTGCATCCAACCAATATGGCTATGGAATGTGAGTCTTTCTTGTCACTCCCGACGAATCACACATCCCCTTATCTTTGAAACTCAATTTTGAAATTAGCAACAATCAGGCTGAGTATGAAGCATGTTTAGCTGGGTTGGAGGCAGCCTTAGAATTAGGCACAAAGAAGCTGGCAGTCATCGGAGATTCAGCACTGGTAGTTTCACAAGCAAAAGGAGAATGGAAGGTGAGGGACGTGACACTAATTCTTTACCATCAAGAGCTGGAGAAGCTGATACTATGTTTCGAATCCGTAATCTTCACCCATGTTCTAAGACTGCAAAACAAGTTCACCAACGCTCTTGCCACCTTAGCATCCATGATTGACATACCATCCGGGGTCAGAATGAGGCCTTTGATAGTCGAACAGAAAAGAAAGTCGGCATACGAGACGACAGCTGCAATTGAGGATAGCATCAACGACCTTCCATGGTATTTTGACATTCAGAACTTCGTGGAGAAAGGAGAATACCCTAAGTTTGCTAGCAAAAGGGACAAAAGGGCGATACAAAGACTATCTACATAGTTCGTCATTTGCGGTGGTAGACTATATAAACGAGGGCATTCTGGGGTCAATAAGCTATGCGTCAACACTGAAGAAGGCCAAGAACTGATGAAAGGGATACACGCAGGAGTCTGTGGGCCACACATGAGTGGAAACATGTTAGCTAAAAAGATCCTACGTCAAGGATATTTTTAGATGACAATGGAAACAAACTGCATACAGTTTGTGCGGAGATGTCACAAGTGTCAGATTCATGCAAACCTCATGCACGTTCCCCCATCTCAGCTATATAATCTAACGTCACCATGGTCGTTCTCAGTATGGGGCGTTGATGTAATCGACAGAGTAACACCAAAGGCATTGAATGGGCACGAGTTCCTTTTAGTGGCCATTGACTACTTTACCAAGTGGGTGGAAGCTGCCTCATACTCAGTATTGAAAGCATCCCAAGCTGCTAAGTTCATCAAGCAAAACATTATTTGTCGGTATGGAGTTTCCTATGAGATTATCTCAAATAATGGCTCACATTTTTAAGGAGAGGTCTTCGATCTTTTCGAGGAATACCGAATAGTGGCTCACCACTCCTCACCATATCGGCCACAAACCAATGGAGCAATCGAGGCAGCAAATAAGAACATCAAGAAAACCCTACAAAAGACGATCAACTCACATTAGGACTAGCCGAAACATCTACCATTTGTACTTTAGGGATACAGGACGTCAATCAGAACTTCAACAGGAACCACGCCATACTCTCTAGTATACGGGATGGAAGTCGTGCTTCCCATTGAGGTAGAAATTCCATCACTAAGAGTAGCAGCCGAAGCCAATATTTCAGAAGTAGAATGGCAGAGGAACTGGATAGAAGAATTGCTCTTATTTGATGAAAGAAAACTGCAGGCTCTGTTTCATGTACAAGGTTATCAAAGGAGAATAGCTCGAGCATTCAATAAGAAAGTCAAGACCCAGGATCTAAGAGAGGGAGATCTGGTTCTTAAGGAAATCAGAACTCCTATCTTCAACCCGAGAGACAAGTTCAAGCTGAACTGGTCCGGGCCATTTCTCATCAAAACCATCATGACCGGTGGAGCAGTCATTATTATGGATTTGGATGGCAATATGTTCTCCACTCTAGTTAACCTCGATCAACTCAAAAAGTACTACCCTTGAGATAAAAATAAAGAGAAAATAAAAGCTCGCTGAGTTGAAAATTCAAAAGGCAACTCGGGCAAAAGTTAGAGCAGCTCGCAAGGCCAAAAACTTGAAAGGGCGACCTTGGCAAAAGTTAGAACATTACCAAAGGAGAGTGTCAACACCCGAGTGAAAATCAAATCCGAACTACTTTTTAGCTTGATTCTATCTTTTTGGGATACGTAGGAAGCTTTTTATAAAAAAGTCCTGCCACATTCTTTGCTTTAACCATCTTGAATCTGAGTAAGATCAGTGCAAATTAATTTTAAAATTTTGATAATAAAGTCATTTAATTGGATTTAAAAAAATAGATAAATTTGAACCATCTTAAACACAAAGCGAAAAGTTTTTATGACTTTGATCAGAGTTACAAAGTTTTGAAAATAAAAGGAAGGGCACGCAAGTCCAAAACTCTACAAATAAAATGAAAAAAAGAAAGCTGTGAAATTTTCAAAACAAAGCAGAAGTCCTCAAGTCTTTCTCCTCTTTGTTGCCTGTTTCCCTTCTTCTTTATCCTTCTTCTCTCTATCTTGCTTCAACTATGTCTTATACTCAGCATGAAGCTCGAGACATTGCAGTTCTTGCATCTCCATCTGTGAGCGAGATGGCCAAGTATCGTGGTACACTACTAGAAATGGGGCCCACAGTACAGATGAAAACAAACGGTCTCGGATACTGAGAAAGATGATCTGACTGCGACCAAACTGCCGCAAGATCTGATGGGGGTAATAGAAAGTATTCTGACATAGACCAATCAACAGAACGCCATGGTGATCCATGGTAGTAAGAGTCATGGCAGGAATCTGCCACCAAGGGCACTGCCAGGAGATATCTGGGCCAGTTAGAGAAGAGAAGTACTATCATCAGGCTGCTTCGGTATTACATATCTGATAATAGGGGCGATAAAAGAAAGCTACGGCACTGTGTTTATCAGTAGACAATTTCTATACAGGATTTACCATCTCCATAAGTCAGATCTGCAGCAAAAGTCAAAAAAGTGAGAGAAAAGTCTCGCAGTATGACGAAAAGTTTGACGAAAAAGTAAGATTTTGAGCTTACCTGAAAAAGTAAAGGGCTGCCAGAAAAAGTAGTGGTCTCACCACGATGAACAGTATCTAAGCCCAGCAGTGTCTCGACCAAGACAAGTGGTACAAAGTCCTTCCCCATCCACACCTGACCAGCGAAAGTGATCCAGGCCGAGCGACTAGCGAACCACTCGCTCTCCTAAATAATACTCCTGTCGGAATGGACCCTCTAGCAGGATCCGTCTCGAAGCGACATCCCGGCTACGCATCAGGTCTGCGCCAGCCCGATCCTCTACCCCTCTCCAGTCGTCCCAGTGAACTTGCAGAGTACAGTGAACAGTGCAGTGTATGGTAACAGCCAGTGTACAGTAATCAGTGTGCAAAGCAGAAGAAAACAGAAACAGTACAGTATAGTGAATAGTATGATACAGAAAGCAAAAAAATGAAACCTGGTCGGGAGTCAGCCGGTCCAGCGAGACCCGAAACCGGTTGATAACCTTCCCCCCAGCCTTCTTCCTCTTCAGCCCTCGGGACCACCAGGCTACACAGGGAATGACTGAAGGGTCTGTTGCAGAGTTTGCCAGGATGTGAAGCCCAAGGAACTCATAGGTCCACAACTGCAAAGAAGAAGATGTCAGCAGGTAGATAATAACAGATAATAGAAATGAATGGAGAACTGTAGAAACTAAACCATACCTCCGAAACCCTCTACTATCCCTCGATGCCGAGCTCTTGGGGGAATCGAGTGAAAGTCCTTATAAAGCCATAGAGGGTGGCGAGAGCGGATCCTCCCAAGTCATAAGTAGTAACCCGGTCAAGTCGAGCAAGTGCGCCCAGGTAGTGTAAATGAACGGTGTTCTCCTTGTTCGAAAACAAGGAGGTACCGAACATATACATCAGAAATCCATGGGTGACCCACTCGAAGTGGCGGGGCTCGATGCAGTGGAAATGTCTGAACCTCTCGAAGAACAAAGTGTATCAAACCCGGTCTATGTCCATCTGAGTGGGAACAGCTCCGAGGAAATATGTCAGTGCGTCAGTAGATCGAGCGACGGTCGGATCGAATGGAATAGGGGCACCGCCGACCCGAATGCTGGTAATGAGAGCAAAGTCAAGAGGAGTCAGTGTGGCCTCGAATGTAGTGAAATGGAAGGTGTTGGTGGTATCCCACCACCGCTCGGTCAGGGCCGTCAGCCAGACCCGATCATTGCTCGTCCTACCCAACAGGGGTATGAATCGAGCAAAATCGAAGGCATCAATATAGGCCCGACTAGGAACAGGGAGAGTATCATACCACTCCAACACCTCCCCAGAGGTAGAGCCACCGAAGCCTCTGACATAGTGACCAGCCTGAAAGAAGAGGACAAGCAGAAACATATAAAAAGCAGATCAAGCAAGAAATATACAGCAGATAACCAAAAACAATAAAAAAAAACCTAGGTTCGTGTGTAAATGACGATCTTTCGGTTCTTTCAGACTCTAGAAAACTAGGCACCCTAAACCCTGGTGCGCCATGCAAATCCTCTTAACCCTAGGTTCGTGTGTAAGTGACGATACTTTGGTTTTACACGTCCTAGTTAAAGACTATGATCTCCAAACCCTGGTGCGCTAGACAAATCTCTATCATTTGGTATTACTCATTCTTCCAAAAAATATAATGAAAAAAATATATAAAAATATATATAATAAAAAAATAATAATAAAAATCTTCCCTTTAATATTTGTGTTTTGCCATTTTCCTCAATTTTCTAGAATTTTTCTAAAAATTCCTGAGATTTTTTAAAAATTTCCAAGATTTTCTTAAAATTCTCCTCATTTTCTACGATTTTCTTAATTTTTTTTTCAATTTTTTAGGATTTTCTAAAAATTTCTAGCATTTTTCAAAAAAAATTTCTCAATTTTCTAAGATCTTCTAGGATTTTCTTAAAATTTCTAAGAATTTTCTGAAACTTTTCGTCAAATTTCTAGGATTTTGCTTGATTTTCAAAAACAAATGCTCCTTAATTTTTTAAAATTTTCTAGAATTTTCTAAAATCTTGCTTAATTTTCTAGTATTTTCTAAATTTTTTTTTAATTTTTTAAGATTTTTTATAAAATTTTTAGGTTTTTCTAAAATTTTTTAGAATTTTCTAAAAAAATTTAGGATTTTTTAAACATTTCTAAAAAGTTTTCTCAATTTTTCCTAATTTTTCTAGCACTTTTAAAAAATTTTCTTGATTTTCTTTAATTCTCTAAAATTTTCAAAAAAAAATCCCCCTTAAGTTTTTATTTTTAGAAAATTTGTCTTAGATTTTTCGATAAAATTGCCTCTAAATTTTTTATAATTTTTGATAAAAATTATCTCTTTAGTTTTCATACCCCAAAAATAAAAGCAAAAATTTCTCCCCCTTTTAGTCTTTTATGTTTTTCTTAAAAATAAAAAAATTCAAGACTTTTTTTTTTTGCTAAAGTAATTGCCCCTTTTATTATTTGTTCAAAATCTTAATGTCCCTACTGTTTTAATCTCCTTTACACAGGTACCTAAACTAGGTCGAAAATTCCAAAATATCACACATCATCCACATTATCATCAAAATAAATCATCAACATCATCATATCAAGTCACATCATAATCTGGGGGATCCTAGGCATGCGTCTATATTTGAGATATATCATATAACATGTAAGGATAGAGAACCTGCCGAAGGTCACTGGCGAGAAATATGGTGGTCGGGCTACCACAGAAGAACATCGGCAGCAACCGCATCGGTGGGAGGCTCGTAACGTCTCATCCCGCGTGAAACTGCGCGATGAGGAACTGGAGCATAGGTGTGCAGGTCGAAGGGTGCTGGGTGGCCCTCTCCAGTATTAGGATCCAAGAAGTCGGCCATCGCAGCCTCAGTAGCAGCATCTGCAGCCGCCTGTGCCTCGGCGGCTGGTCGTGCTTCCTCCTCAGCTATGTGACGGGTGGCACGCTCCGCCTCAAGAACGAAAGCATCCGACGCAGCAGTGGGTTGCGTGGTGAAAACCCCACTAGCAGGGAAGCTGGTAGTCATACCCCGGAGAGTCCCCATGGAAGCACTTCCAATAGCAAAAGGGCCCTGTCGTGCTCCTAAATCATCGTCTCCCTGGCCCTGGCCTACCATGAATAAGAAGAGAATCACGAATAATAAGGTAAACATCTCGTGTCAAGAAGAACAAGGCACAAAAAGCTTGAAAATCGCAAAGGCTAAGGAAAAGTACAGAGAGTTGAAAGAGAGTCGAGAGAGACCAAAAGGGTTCGAGAGACAGAGATATGAGCGAATGAGTACACCCCGCACGCCTTAGGAGACTGTATGCACGTTTTGAAGTGGCGATCGCCACCTTCCATTATAGCGACCGCCAGATTGATCAAAGGTCACCTGGCGACCGCCATGTTGTAGGGGTTTCTATCTGGCGACAGCCATGTCAAAAGGGTTTATTCTAGTCGGTCG
>JAUMHN010085097.1:0-20488 GCA_032360265.1 Heliamphora ciliata
GAGTAAACATATCAGAAATTATTTCATCATACTTCATTTTAAATAGTTCATAGTTATGCACAAGTAGACTGATTTTTTACTCTTTCACTTGATTTGTACCCTCATGGGTAACTTTGAGTCTATCCCATATTTCTTTAGCGGTGTCATAAGTAGAGATCCTATTGAACTCATTTTGGTCAAGTGAGCAATATAGAAAATTCATAACTTTAGCATTTTTTTGGATCTCCCTAATATCAGTTTCAGTCCATTTAGCCTCTAGTTTAGGGACAGCAGTCCCTTCAACAGTTTTGGTGGGTCTTTTGGGTCTATTTATGATAACTCGCCAAAGATCATAGTCTACGGCTTGAATGTAGATTCTCATTCTAACCTTTCAATAACTGTAATTTGTTCTATTGAACAAGGGAGGTCTATTGGTCGACTGACCTTCGGATTGGATTGGTCCAATGCTAGTGGTTGCCATAAAAACTCTTACACTGTTAAGTCAAAAATAAGAGCCCAAACTCTGATACAAATTGTTAGTTTTAGGCAACCCAAGAAGGGGGTGAATTGGGTCTTAAAAAATAAATAACAATTTTAAAACTTTTTGAAAAACCTTTTAATATTGCAAATAATTATAGCAGTTTAATCAAAGATAAGAGCAATGCAAGAATTAAAGAGGTTAGGGATAGAGAGATTAAATCGGACACCAAGAATTTATAGTGGTTCGACTTCTTCCAAGCCTACGTCCACTTCTCAAGTTCTCTCTTGAGTATTTTCACGATACAAAATATTTTATGGACGTACTCCAAGCCTTTACAACCTTCAAGACATCGCTTGAATAAGCTGAATGTTTACGGGTACATTCACAAGCCTAAAATAGCTTCAAGAAGATCCTATGAAAACAAGTTCCTATTTTCTTCTAATCTCTCTTGAACTCTTCTTTGATGAGATTTACTCACTCACTCAAAGGAAAAATGGTGGCTCACCCTTGATTACAATAAATGAAGAGTATTAATGAGAAACACTCACTCTCTTTACAGAAAAATTTATAATAAATGAGAAAGTAAAGAGAGATGAGGAACAATAGCAGGAGACTTAGCAATAAACGAGAGCTTTAAATTTCTGAGTTTGATTCAAGCAATGGAACAGTAAATGTAGGTCTCCAGTTATGGTAAATGCTGAGAAGTTACTCCTTATATAAACTCTTATGTATTCATGACCGTTGCAGATAAGTGGGAGCAATAAATGCCAAAAATCTAGCCATTGAGATCTTTCGCGAGTTTGAATTTCAATTGCAGGTGTCGACACAAATGCCTTTGGTGTCGACACAAAATATCTAGGGCAGGATCCCTTAAGTGGTTGGGTTGATACAAATTTTTTGAGGGGTCGACACAATTTCTGCACGCTACCTTACCAACATCATGGTGTCGACACATTTGGATCTGGTGTCGACTCGTTTGAAATTTTAGCATCCGGAGGAGGCACTTTGTGTCGACTCAACTTGTCTTTGGTGTCGACATGATTTTTTACAGGAAGCCTCAGTACTTTTGTGTCTACTCATCTTCAGTTGGTATCGACTCAAATGTACTTTAGAATTCGAGAGGAGGCACTTTGGGTCGACTCATGTCTTCTTTGGTGTCGACACTAAATTTTGTAGAAAGCCTCAGTTTATTTGTGTCGACTCATCTTCAATTGGTGTTGACACCTCAAAATCTACAGGTGGCCTCGGTTCTTTTGTATCGACACAATTTCCATTTGTGTCGACCCAAAATTACGAATACCAAAAGTGTGAAACACTTTTATGTCGACACAAATATAATTTGTATCGACTCATTTTGGGTCATGAGAGCAACAACTCTTTTGTGTTCACACAAAAGCTTTTTGTGTCGACACTAACATTTGATACCTGGAAACAACTTTAAAAAATTGTTTGGGGGTCAAGCCATTTGTTCAAGGGGATTGACACACTTGATGTGTTTCAAGTATACTTTGTCTTAAAAGTGTTTGACTTAATTTTCAATTGGGTTTAACACAAAATATTCTTATGCAAGAATACTTAAGTGTTTTAATCCTTTTGAGAGATAGTCATTTCTTTTAACTGAAAGTGTCAAACTAAATGATCAAAATATATTAACACTTTCATTTTATAAATATAAAATATTATCTATTTAAATTCATTTATTCTTAAAAAATAAATTATGAAAATCATTAAAATCAAAATAAAAAGCCCTTGGGTTAACACCTTTGCTATTGTCTCCAAATGTTACAAATTCACCATCTTTTGGTTTGAGGGATGTAAACATTGATTGGTCGCCTATCATGTGTCAAGAGCGAGCGCTATCAAGATACTACATCCCCTCCTTGAATGAGGACTTGAAACATACCTACAAGAAGAATCAATTTTTGATTTTTGATACCCAAATTTTCTTAGATCCTTTAGAGTTAGTTTCTTGAGGATGTGTTTCCTTAGGAACCTAAACCTTCTTGATAGATAACTTAGAGGATTTTCTTTGTAGACAATGTGTGACAGTGTGTCCATGTTCATAGCAATAAAAACAAGTAGCATTTACGTGATTAGAAGATGCTTTGACAAAGATATTGCTTAAGAACTTTTGTTTCTTCTTTAGTTTATATCTAATCCCGGCTTTGTCAAAAATATATTTTTTCATACCGAGAAATTTGTCTAAGTTGTTCTTTCCAAGAGTGAACTTGTAAATAGTTTTGGTAAGGTCTTCAACCTTTTCAATCAAAATCTTGTTTTCATCTTTCAAAACAGAAACTGGTTTTGATAAAGCAAGTTTTTCATTTTTTAAGATTTCAATTTCACTTAAGGAAGAAAGAACCAACTTTTAAAAATGGAGTTCTTAGCACCCATTCTTCTCAATTCATCTTGCAAATTTTCAAATGCACTTTGTAATTCATTTAGAGAGAAAGAGTCATGGGTTACTTTGTCGTCTTCCTTAGCCATGAGTCATAGATTGCAACCTCGTTTTCTATTGTTCATCCTCGGAACTGCTGTCATCACTTTCGCCCCATGTGGCTATCATAGCCTTTTTGAAGCCCTTTTTGAACTGCTTCTTGAGTTGAGGACATTCAGCCTTGACATGTCCGGGCTTTTTGCGTTTATAGCAAATTATTTCATCTTTCTTGTGATTGGTTTTGAATTTGCTTGAATCGCCCTTATATTTGGTAGGCTCGCCTTTGTGTCCTTCCTTATTGAAGAACCTTCTTCCTCCTTGTCTTTTACTTCTAAGAAACTGTTTGAACTTTTTTTGTGATGAAGGTCATATCTTCGTTCTCATCACTTGAGGAGTCTTCATCAGATTCTTCGTCATGAGTTGAAGACTTGAATGCGATGCCCTTCTTCTTCTTGTTGTCATCCTCATCGTCCATCTTGATAATCATCTCATGAGTCATAAGAGATCAAAGAAGTTCCTCCAAGCTGAGAGTGTTGAGGTTTTTAGCTTATTAGATAGCTGTGACCTTTGCTTCCCAGTTCTTAGGCATGCACCTAAGAATTTTTCTCACCATTTCTGCATTAGAATAAATCTTGCCAAGAGATTTTAGTCCATTAATAATATCATTAAAGCGAATAAACATACCAGAAATGATTTCATCATGTTTCATTTTGAATAATTCATAATTGTGAACAAGCATGCTTATTTTGAACTCCTTTACTTGGTTACTACCCTCATGGGCCGTTTCGAGTCTGTCCCATATTTCCTTGGTGGTGCCACATGTTGAGATCCTATTGAACTCATTTGGGTCTAAGGAGCAATATAGGAGATTCATGACTTTGGAATTCTTTTGAATCTCTCTAATGTCATTTTCGGTCCATTCATTTTTTGGTTTAAGAACGATTGTTCCTTCAATGGTCGTGGTAGGTCTTCTGAATCCATTTATGATAACCCTCCAAAGATCATAATTTACGGCTTAAATATAGATTCTCATTATAACCTTTCAATAATTATAGTTTGTTCCATTGAACAAGGAAGGTCTATTGGTCGACTGACCTTCAGATTGGATAGGTTGATACTAGTGGTTGCCATAAAAACTCTCAAATTGTTAAGTCAAAAACAAGAGCCCAAGCTCTGATACCAATTGTTAGTTTAAAGCAACCCAAGAGGGGGTGAACTGGGTCTTAAAAAGATAATAACAATTTTAAAAATCTTTTTAAAAACCTTCTAATATTGCAAACAAATATAGCAAGAATAAATAAGGAATAAAGAAATACAAATATTAAAGATGTTAGGGATAGAGAAAATGAACCAAATACCAAGATTTATAGTAGTTCGGTTTCTTCCAAACCTATATCCACTCCTCAAGACTCCTATTGAGAATTTCACTAAACCAGAATGCTTACGGGTGTATTCAAAACCTTTTACAACTTCAAGACGATCTTACGAATAACACACTCATATTTTTCTTCTAATCTCTTAAATTCTTCTTTGATGAGATTTGCTCACTCACTCAAAGGATAAAGGGTGGCTCGCCCTTGGATACAATAAATGGGAGGATTTAATGAGTATCACTCACTCTTTTTACAGAAATAATTGTCAATAATTGAAGAAGTAAAGAGATGAGATACAAGAGCTGGAGTTAAAGCAATAAATGAGAGCTTGAAGAATTTGACTTTGAATCAAGTAATACAACAGTGATTATAGGTCTCCAAATATTTTAAATGCTGAGTAATTCCTTATATAAGCTCTTGAGGTTTCGTGACTGTTGGAGGTAGGTGAGGGAATTTAATGCCAAAAATCCAACCCTTGAACTCTGCCACGCATTTGAATTTCTGTCAAAGGTGTCGACACATTTCCTTTTGGGTCGACACAAAACATCTAGGGCATGGTTATTCAAGTGATTGGGTCGACTTAGATCTTCTGTGGTGTCGACACAATTTCTGCATTCTTCTTACTAACACAACAGTATCGACACTAATTGATTTTGTGTCGACTCAATTCGTTCTTCAGCTTTTCAGAAGAGCCTTTTGTGTCGACTCATTTTGCCTTTGGTGTCGACACTAAAAAGTGAAAGAACCCTCAGTGAATTTGTGTCGACTCAATTGGTCTTTTATATCGACTCAAAAATCCTTCAGGCGGGCTTGGTAATTTTGTGTCGACTCTTCTTCAATTTGTGTTGACTCACAAAATCTGCAGGCGGCCATGGTACTTTTGTGTCGACTCATTTGCTATTTGTGTCGACTCAGAGTTCTGGATAACTAAAGTGATGAAAACGCTTTAGTGTCGACCCAAACCTAGTTTGTGTCGACTCTTTTTGAGTACAGAGAGTCTCAGCTCTTTTGTCTAGACTTTAATTTCATTTATGTCGACTCAAAGTTTTTAATACCTGAAATAACTTCAACGAATATATTAGGGTGTCAACTCATTTACTTAAAAGTGTTGACATACTTGAGATCTTCAAGTATCCTTAGCCTTAAAGTGTTGACTCAAATATCAATTAGAGTCAACATAAAATATTCTCTTTCAAAAATACTTAAGTGTCATTCTATTTAAGAGACGATTCATCTCATATGGCTTAAATGTGTTAACTCATTTGTCATTTTGTGTCAACACTACCTTTTTAGAAATATTAAATATTATTCTTTTAAATCAATTTATTCTTAGAAAATGAATTACAAAAATTATCAAAATCTAAATAAAAAGTTTTTTGGCTAACAAAAAAGATCAAAATACCTCTTAGTGGCCAATTTGTCTAGGAAAAAGTGGCCAAAAAGTCTCTTTTTATTTTTTAAGCTCAAATTACAAAAAAGATGTACAATCAAACCTCATTATGTCCCAAAATTATTTAAACAAGTAATATTAATAATAATATAATATTTTATACCAACAAAAGTAAATAAATCATTATTAATTCTCTTACACACCTAATAAAGTCAAAATGACACATCTAGTCAAAATATCTTAAAGTAACTTAATTGCCTATAATTAAATAATTAATTGTTGTCAATTTTTTTTATAAATTATAATAATAATAATGATAACACTAAAATAATTTATTTTAGTACGTAAGAAGACCAAAAAGATACATTAAATTAATTTTAAAAACACTTTCTTGGATAATATAGTGTCAAAATACCACCAAATAAGCAATTAAAACAAAAATTAAGCTCTTTAATCCACCAAACAAGGCCCATCCGAATTCCCCTCTGCAAATCTAAAAATTTTAGATTTCAAATTTCTTAATTAAACTACCACCATCCATGCACCCAATCAAAATTCAAGAATTTAAATTTTTTCTTACACATGCAATTATTAATTCAACTATCCTTCTCTTCTATATAAACACACCCTTAGGCTTCTTCTTCCCCTTCATTATTTCAGTTGAGAGAGAGAGAGAGCACAAGAAAATTTAAGTGTCCAAGAGGAGAAGAAAGAAGAAGAAGAAGAAGAGAGGAGAAGTGAGGAGTCGTCTTGAAAGCCTAAAAGAAAACCTAAAGCTAAGTCAACCCCACCTTCCACCTTTAGGTCTCTAAACAAGGTAAGAAAATCTCTAAACTATCTAAACTCACTCATCTCAAACTCCCCTCAATCCATCTCTGAATATGAACCTAATAAAAAAAATCAAAACATGAGCTAAAAAGGCGTCGTAGTAGAAGATTAGGGACTATTCAAAAATTTTATGGTTTGATATGTGTTTGTATGTTGCTATCTTTGAGTTTCATAACTTGTCTAAGTTTTGGAGTTTTGATATTTGAATGTGCAAACCATGCATGCAAAGAAAATTGACAAAAACTTGACATACAACAAGCTAGGAGGCTAGAACATAACAAAACCTGAGATTTGAGATTTTTAGCTCTCTATCTTGATTTTTAAAAATTATAACTAATTCTAGAAATACTTTCTGAGTGTGTTCTTTATGTAAAAACTTAGATTAATATGTTATCATTCATCTAAAATTTGTTTGAACCGATTTAAATGGATAAAACTCGAGATATGACCTTTCTACCAAAACATGTCATTTTTAAACCTGTCTGTGTTGCAAAGCCAAAAATCATATTTTAAAACGTGAACTAAGCTTAGGTGTCTTCATGAACGTTGTGGCCAACATGTTTATCTAGATACCCACAAAAAATGAGCCTAAGATGTGGAGATTTTAATGATCAAATCACCTCTGAAACTCTCTATTTATGTTCAGTGATTAAAAGAACTCTTTGTCACATATTTTTGTCAACCCAAAACCTCTATTTTTAATAATCTTCTTCGAAAGTGGTCTTCTTGAAAAATATTAAGGACATTTCAATCTAATTGTTGTCCAAAAATTATGTTTAAAAACCTCAATATGATCCGCAAAATGATTTTTAAACTCTGTTAAAAACTTACTCTGCTGAGTGTTTGACGCCTTCTAAACACATTTTCTTATTCGAGTTACTGTTTCCACATTTTTTTAAGAACTATACTGAGAACTCTTCATAAGACTTGTAGAAAATATCTTGAACTAAAACATATTCAAAATTGAGCTTGGTAGGACGTGTTTTGATGCCCCAAAATCAAAACCAACAAAGACCCATTTTCAGTAAAATTTCTAAGTGTTGCTGAACCGTTTTCACTTGTGAGGACCAAATCACCTAGTTGCTTTAGGATTGAGTCTTAGTGCTCTTCATAAAGTTTAGAGAATATTTTAATCTAAATTATTACCAAAAACTAAAATCTATGTCCAAGTTTAAGTACCTCAAAAAGCTGTTGTAGTTCACAAATAAGTGGTTCGATGTTGGCTAATGAAGTGTTAAGTGTTTGGTGAAGCATGCTCTTGTTGTGTGACATGACTTATATATTTTATTTGATTTAAATTAGATAAATAATAATTTAATGTAAATATATGATGAAAAATAACCATGCCATGAGATTATAACCATATTTTGAAAGTTGTACTCTATGCTTTGAATTACTGTACCTAGTGCTTTAAAGGCTTGTACCTGGGGCTATGTTGAGTTGTACACTTTGCCAGCCTTAGTTTCATTCCATGCTATTATTAGATGTACTTTGGGATATATGTTGTACCACCATGAGCATTGTCATACTACACTCATAGCATGTTGAAGTCCATCTTATTTAACTCGTAGTGTTGGGTTGGGATTGGGAATGTTGGAGTTATCATTCATTCGGTTCTAAGTCTAGGGCATCCCTGGTTGCTGGTTTTATGAAATGTTTTGGGATGTAATCTCTGTGAACACCCTGGTTGTGTTCCCGGTGTATGAAAATTGTTTATGACAGAAATTGTTGGGACCATGAGTTTGCCGCTAGCATTCTAATTTTCGTAACTTAAACTTTGGGTTGACACCGACAAAGGCATCACAGATCTTAATGTGGGATAAAATGGATATATATATATATATGTTGATCGATCATTGGATATTGGTTGACCCGAAGGATGATGGCCCGCCCTCACGCCATTGCCATTAAGTAAAACAGCCGTGGCACGAAACCCAGTGATGTGGTTACTATTCTCAACAAGGCTCGATGATGGATTAGGTGATCAATTATCCAGAAAGTCTACTTTTGTAATTCCCAGCATGGAATTCATGTTTTGTTTCTTGGAGTTTAGTTAGGTTGGGCATTCGCATTGCATTGCATTTATCATCACGTTCCTTGCATATTTGATCGCTTTCATATTTACCTGCTTACTATGTTATATCTTTCAAATTTGCATGTCTCCTGAGCATATAAATTCCTTAAGTGTGGTATGAAGTGTGTTATGGTGATTTGTGTCGTGAGTTTTGTTAGAGAGTTTAGAGTTTTTTTTTTTTTGAGTTTCGGCTCACGGCATTATGTCGCAGGTGAGGAAGAGGGGTTACCTTATGGAAAGGAATTGACCGAACGTGGCGAGTACTAGGAGCACAATGACCCGATCAAAGCTTAGCAAAGCGGAAGCAGTCTTTTTGTCTATTGTCCCAGGATGTCTCTTGTACCTTTCGTAATCACGCTTGAATGACTGCAATATCTATATTTTGTGATCTTTTCGAGACTTAAATGATGTAATATTATAACAATTATCTATGAATAAAACGTTAGCATAACTCTAATTGTACAAATATGTATGTCTTAACGTACTCAGGAGCCGGGGCGTCCGAGGCGTCACATTCGGCCTAGGCAAGCCAGCACTTTTTGCTGAAGACCGAGAGATGGGCTCGGTACCTAGGTTAGGCTAGGATTTTTTTGTTGACGGGTTATTCTAACCTTGTGAGCTCTTCTAATCTATGAGATTATTCTAATCTCCTGTTGTAGACACCCAAATCTGACCAAGCTGAATCTTAGGCACCCGTCTCGAATGCACTCCAATGACGAAAGTATGAGAATCATGCTCAAAGATACTCCAAAGCAAGCAAAATCACGAATATGGCTCAAAATCCAAAAATCCTAAAAAAAACCTTCAAGTCATGACATTCCTATCCTCACGGCCGCCACCTTTTTGAAAACCCTAGAACAGGTCATGTCCTTACTCTTACGACCGTAACCTTTTGAAAATCCTAAACTAAGCCGTAACTTTCTTTGTCACAGCTGTCGCTTTTTTATCCAGGCCACGACTTTTGAAAGTCGCGACTGTCCTTTTCACCACCATAAAGGTAGCTGCCGTCACTGTGAAATACCAAAAAGGTAGCGGCCGTCACTATTATCCCTTTTTGGACAGATGGAAGCATCCCAAAAGGAGTTTGTGTTGCCAATTTTGCCTATAAATAGACGTCATTTTTCACAAGAACAAGGGAAAAAAACACCTTGAGGCCCAAACTCTGCCAAAATACTTTCCCATTCGACATTCTCCCATCCATTCTACACTTCCCGAGCTTCGTTCGTGTCCTTGCTTGCCTCGATGGAGTTCTTGGAGCATATATATTGACTTGGAGGTATCATATTCTCACCACCGAGGGGCCATTCGAGATGGATATTCACACGAGATAACTCTAACATCCGGAGAGTCTCTTAACATTCTAAATGAAGTAAATATTATGAAATAATAAATTAAAAATAAAAAATCGTTATAAATAGGGTAAAATGACCATTTTGCCCATAGTACAGCAAAAAGTCATAAAAATTTAAATTTTGAAATATGGATACCCTAAATTAAGAATTTAAGTACAATTAAGTAGTAAAAGACAAAATAACATCAAAAATGCCAAAAATAACCCTTAGTGGCAGACCACCTTGGGAAATGTGCCAAAAATGACTTTTTGCTTTTTTTTAGCTTAAAATGATAAGAAACGTATTAAATTAAGTATTATGATGATCCAATACTTGTTGAACAAGTAATATATATAATAATATAGTGTTTTAGATTAACAAAAGCAAATAAATCATTATTGAAGTGCATACACAACAAAATAAGTCAAAAAGTCACATATTGTCAAAATAGCTTAATTTGACTTAAAAGACTACATTTATTTAATCAATTGTTATGAAAATTATGATAATACATGAAAATACTATATTTCTTATAAACATATTAAAATAATAGATCTCAGTAGAAAAAGACACCAAAAAGATACATCAAATTAACTTTTAATACATTTTCTTGCACAAAGGGGCACGAAACCAAGAAAAATCCCTTGATTGATGGGGGATCATATTTTTGTCGCCCCAAACTGACCCTAGCTGTATTTTAGCTTTTTCAAATCTGATTTTTTTCCCTCAAAACCATCATCATGTCAATCAACCCATGTGATTTGGAAGAAGAAATGACTTAAACATTTAATTCTTGGTTCCCTAGCCCTTCCCTATATAAACCAAGCCAAACACCCTCCGTATCCCCTTCATATTTCGTGCATATAAAAAGAGGAAACCAGATTCAAAGTGTTCTTGAGAGGTTGGGAGAGTTTGAGGGAAGAAAGAAGGAAAGGAAGAAGGAAGGTTCCAAGAAAAAGGTTTTTGAAGACTATGGAATCAAAAAGCTAAGTCCTACAAATCATCCACCATTTCTAGGATCTCAAACAAGTAAGTAAAACCTCTAAATCATGTATCTAAGATCCCTCAAAATATTCCTCAATCCATCCCTTTAAACACTCTAAAAATCAAGAACCGAAATCAAAATCGAAAAGGCGTCGTAGTTGGAATTTAGGAGCTGTTATGTTTGTGAATGATATGAGATGTTGTTGTGTGTTGTTATCTTTGCGTTTGATGACTTCTAAGTGTGCTGAAGCCTTGATATTAAAGTCTAAAACACAAGCATGCAAAGAAATAGAACAAAAACTTGACATGACATAAGTGGAGGACTTGAACCCTAAGAGGCTTAATTTTTGAGAACTTTGATATTTCTGCCCTGAGATTAAAAATGCCATAACTCAATGTAGAAAACTGATCTAAGTATGATTTTTATGTCCAGCGTTATCTTTTTGTGTTATCTTTCATCGAAAGTTGGTTTCAACTCATTTTCAAAACTAGAACTCAAGATACTGCAATTTTACCAAAGTTTGTCATTTTCTGACCAGTCAACACTACTGATTTAGAAACCCTAGTTTAAAGTGAGATTCGAACTTTTATCAAATCATGAAAGTTGTAACTAACATGTATATCTATCTACCCACCAAAAATGAGAACAAAATATTGAGGTTTGACAGGTCAAAACTCCTTTTAAAGTCTTTGTTGAATTTTAGCTCCCGAGGAACATTCTGTTACATATTTTTTATATAGCCCAAAACACCTATTTTTAGTGACCTATTCCAACAGTGGTTTACATGAACATTATAGCTAACATATTGAAGTATTCGCTACCCACAAATCAGACCTTAAAATCTCGGGATGATACCCCAAAACCGTTTCAAACCCTCTGTCCAAAACCGGTTCTGCTGAGTTTTGGCAGCTGATAGAACCTACTTTTGAAAATTGCCAAAAAATCTAATTTGTTTCAAATAACTACCCTTAACTCTAAACATGAAACTTATAGGGGACCTGTTAAACTAGAACATACTAAAACATCGGCTCATTTGGACTTCATTTGATACCCCAAAATCGAGAGCAACATAAGCATATTTTTGGTAAAATCTTGAAGTAAGTGCTGAACCGTTTTTGCTTAGGATAAAATGTTCACCCATTTGCCTTAGGATTTGGCCTTAGTGTTAAACATGAGAGTTGTAGAAAATATTTTTATCTAAATGGTGTATAAAAATTATAACTTGATTATAAGTTTAGATACCCGAAAAACTTGTCAGCCCTTTTAATTTAATACTTGATTTTTTGCTTTAAAAGTTGTTAAGTATGAATTGAGTACCTTCGCTGTGAGACCCGAGTTTTTATATAATAATCAATTTGAATTAGTTGATTAGTGTTTCTAAGTGAATGTATGATGATTTAGAACTCATGCTATCATGTTGAATCATATTTTGAGAATTGTAGCTTATACTTCACATACTTGTACTTTATACTTTGCGCGTTATACCCTGAATCTTGCTATGCTAGTTGATGTCATGCTATAGATGGTTGTTTTTGAGATCCATATCATACATTATTGATATTGTCACTTGCATCCTAGCATATTGGAGTCCATCTGTGAAAATCGTTGTTGGGATGGACTGTGTTGAATTGTTCTTCTTGGTTCTAAGTCTAGGGCGTCCATGGTTGCCATTTTTCGAAAATATTTTAGGATATATTCCCCTTGTACACCCTGGGTTCGTCCCCGGTGTTACAAAATTGGTTTATACACCCTGGGTGCATCCCGGGTGTTTGAAATGATTTATGGATACTGTTAGGCACCATAGGTTCGTCGCTAGCATTCCGGTTCTTAAGGTGGGATTATTACTTTGATTATTTTGGGTGGCCCGGATAAAGATGGATGATTACTTTGGGTGGCCCGAATAAGGATGGATGATTATTTTGAGGTCCTAAATATCTCATATTGGTACTTTGTATAATGTGAATGTCTCTTGAATTCTCTTAGACTTTTGGTTGACACCGGCGAAGGCATCACACATCTTAAGGTGGGAATTGTCGGCCCAGATAAGGGTGGCTGAATATTTTGGTTGGCCGGCCCCCACGCCGTTGCCATTGAGTAAAACAGTTGTGGCATGAAACCAGGCGACGTGGTTATTATTCGCAATGAGGCGCGATGATGGCTTTGGTGCTCAAGTCCCATTAAGTCTACTCTGGTGATTCCCGGCGTGGAATCCCTATTATAATCTGGGTGCATTTTGGGTTGGGCATCTGCATTTCATACACACATGTTTATTTACTTACCTGCTACCCTATTATAAATTTGTCAGTCTCCTTGACTATAAACTGTACTGAGAGTTATATGGTATGTGTTGTGGTAAATTTTATGCCGTGAGATTAGTTAGAAGGTTAGAGTGTTTTGTTTCTAGGTCTTGGCTCATGGCATTCGTGCCACAAGTGAGGAGGAGTTCTTTGAGGAGGTCATTCCTAAGGGAGAAGAAGAGTTAGAAGGACAAGGTGAATTCCAACAGCACATGGATCTAGCTGACGTATTCTGAAGAATCAAGCCTTTTGCTTTTGTGCTTATATTTAGTTCTCTCGCGCTTAGTGTAAATTTTGAATTTTCTCGGTAAAACTGTAATAGTTATGTAATTTTGGACAGTTCAGAACTCTTTTATGATGTAATAACTAACGTATATAAATATGAATGAATGGATAGAATATCCCTTTATTTATATTTATATATGTCCCGACGTATCTGGAGGATGGGACATCACATATAATACTTGAGAAGTAGGTTGGTGGCCAAGAGGAGGTCGTATTGAAATTGAGAGGACTTTATGGCCGAGCAACAATAATAAAATGGGAGTTTGGTGTCCGCAGCACCACTCCGATGTTGAGGAGGAATTCGGTGGCCTTCGCAGTAACATAAGTGTAAATGAGATGCTAAAGACTAGAACATCTCCGAGCAATAATCAAAGTGCCAAGAGACTTGAGGTAGTTGCCAAAAAGGACGAGCTGAGATTACTGAGCTAATGAGCTATACTGCCGAGATGTGTCAAACAGGAAGTCGAAGACTTGGTGCTGAGATATCAAACTAATGAGCTACCGATTGACCGAGCATCGAAGAGACGTATGGCTGAGTTATTAAGGAGCTGGCCATAAGGTGTGGAGGTGCCGACTACCGTGAGTAGTTGAGGGGCCGAAGTACCAAGGTGTTCATGAGAGAGAGAACAAAGAAAGATATTTAGGGAATTTGTTCATTTCGAAACCCTTCTCTGAAATGTAGCTGTCACTCTGTCTCTTCCTCAGTTGAGGCCAATAAATCCAGCTTAAAAGTCCTACTGATGTCATGAGATATGAAATTAAGGTTGTTCACAATACTTGCTTGGAACAGATGCCATCGTAAGCTATTTGTTTCTTGATTTATAGCTTCCTTCACCCGATTCTTTGAGTTATCTGAAATATGATTTAGTTGCAGCTCAAAGAGAAATCAATAGAACCAATTTTGGATAAAAAAGATTCTATGTTGGTAGAGTACGAATATTATGAATTTCCCCCCAAAAACTATTTGGTTTTGACTTCATTTCTTTAAGTTCATCTTTTGTTTGGGTGTGTGTTCTCAAGCTATGTGAAATAGAATTGCATTCTTTCCCTTGCATTCTATCTTCTAGAATAAAGTGTCAATACAAAAAATATAGCCATTATCTAAACTAGCAAATGATAATTGATGCAAATGTTGTGTAAGTCATAAAGGAGTGGTGGGAATATGAATTTAAAAAATGTGTTGGGAGGATCTGGACATGGGTTTACTTCAATCGTTATATATTTTTTCATGTCGACAACTAGTGGAGCCATTTTTGCTTCATTTCCATAATGGATCATCTTAGCTTTAGAAGAAAACATTAGATATATAGCTGAGGAAGATGGGAAGAACCATATTAATAGTTAAAGCACCGGGGAGTTGAACAACTGAACCTAAAGGAGTTGCTAAGGTGCCAAGATGCTACACCAACCATGGAGAGATAAGTGAAGGCGATCTAGACAAAATTCTCCCGAGTAGAGATGAACTGAAGAATGAATCCAATGATCGAGAGCTGAATAGAAGCCTTAAAAAATGAATAGAGCATTTCAACCTCCAAATCGAGCTTTTGAGAGTAGGATAAGATGACGGCTATGAGAACTACCACCAAGGCCAGAACTGGCTTCACCATCCCCTTCACGAACTCCATCAACCATTCCCAATCCATAACGATTCGACCACTGAAACACCAGATCTCAAAAGAGGACTTGAAGAATAACGATCATGAATGCACGAGAATGTTGTTGTATTGGGAAGCTGAGCTGAGGATTGAGTTGGGTTGACGCCAAAAAGATCAAGAGCAGTCGAATTTTGCTGAACTGATTAAGCTAAGACCCAAGTTGAGTTGTCGCCGAGATGCAAACACTGCCAAGCTATTTCACGAGGTGTTGAGTAGTAAGAAATGGTGTTGAACGGATTAAGAACAAACAGTCACCGTGGTGCTGAGCAACACCCGCTTGTTTGTATCAGTTCAGCTAGAGAGAGAAAGAAGCAGAACCACATCTAGGGTGAACCATATGTATCGAGATGTTAAGAAGCAGAGGTGAGATGTTGAGTTGACGGTGAGATGTTGAGTTGACACCGAGCAAATGTCACTGAGCTATTCGCAAGGTGCCGAGCTGGGTGTTGAGAGGACAAAAACCAGCTTATGAGCTGAGATAATGTCCACTTGTGGAGGGAACAGTGCATTCGAGGAGCCAAAACCGAGTTAAAATGCCAAAATCAAGCAATCGAGGAGCTGAAATGCAATTGATGCCAAGTCGAGCTGAAATGCAACGTGTTGCCGAGATGTCAATATTGAGATGCGAAGATGTCGACCACCATGAGCAGTCGAGGAGCTGAGGTGTCGACTGAACGACCGAGCTATACCCAAAAAAGTCGAGCTACTCTCTTCTGTAGGGAGGCTGAGGGTGGGGGTCTCTCAAGTTGCTCTCGTCACTACTCTAGTGACGACGATTACTGATATTCCACCCTCCTGTACCTCCTATTTGCAGCCAAAACAAGAGCCGAGATCAGAGGAGGTTCTCCAGTGGGCCCCCCAACGAGACATCTTTGAGTCACCAAAGAAACGCGAGTCACCAAAGAAACGCCCCCACCACTATACTCCTTTTTCCTCAAGGAGTTCCCATGAAGTTGGGGGGTGTTTGTAAGGTGAGAAGTGATACTTTCTGTGTGAGGAAAAGAGAGAGAGAGAGAGTTGGTGATTGATCTTACAAATCTCTTAGAGAGAAAAAATTCAAAGGTTTGGGTCTAGCCCCAATTTTTCGCAATAGCTTAGAGGGAGAACATGAAATCTAGTTTTCAGTGGGAGTGAAGGAAGAGAGAATATCAGATCCGATAGCACTTCCTTTTAGAGTGTTAGTGGGATTTGGTTTTCGGTGGTGAGATTAGCCACCGGCTAATCAACAGAACTTTTAGAGAGAGAAATGGCAATTTTTGAAGGTTTTTGCTTCTACAAAAACATGTATAATTAACTTGTTAAACCTGTGGACCTCTCGGTTCTTGCGTTCACGCTGAGAAGACAAAGGAAATAATGAGATGACCAGACCAGAGGTTGAAGAGCAGAGAGACGTATGGGTATTCTTTCGAGCCGAGCTTTATCGTTCCCACAGACGGTGCCAAATGTACGAGGGTGATCTGTAAATTATATTTATTTGATGGGTTGAAACGAACTCAGCACGAACGAGGAAGATAATCACCGGCCTTCAAATGCTCCGTTCGATGGGTTTCTACAAAACAAACTCCCGCCTAGTGGTCGGGGGAGGACCTCCGACGCCCAAATTAGCTGAAACTTTAGCAGAAAGAAAACTCATGTATTGAGAGATATAGCCCCCCTTTCTCTACTGAAAGAAGGGATATATATAAAGTATGTAGAGACAGAGAGAGAGTCTCTTTTCTATGTATATAAAAAGTAGAGAGAGAGAGAGAGTTATGTATTGTTCCACCCCTCTCAAGATGAGATGGTGGGGTGGTGGAATGATGGGCTTATAGGTTTTTGTCGGGAGAGAATATTTTCCTCCACAGTAACATAAAATAATTATCTATAAAATAAGTGACATAAAATATTTCATTATTCAAAAGTAAGCTTTAATCTATTGACAATTTTAGATAAGGTATCATTTGGCTTTCGTTTTTAAGTTAATTACATTTTGAGAATCGTTTTGTTTTAGTGAAGGTTTTAGCTTTTAATATAAATTTTTACCTTCTAAATTCTTCTTGACAAGGGAACCAAAAATTATAAAAAATAGATTCAAATAGAAACCAAGTCCATGAAAAAACAAAAAGAAAAGGGAAACAACAGAGGTAATTGACCTTTTTCTTTAGTGGTTTTTATTTAAAACTTGATCTTATTTTTGTTTCGAAACTTTGAGACTAATCTAACTAATTAAAAGAAATCGAATTTGATATTTTCTTTTTATCCTTAGTGTACTTTTGTTTGCACAAATTTCAAGTACATATTACTAATTGGTGGCATGACCAGTGATAATTTCCGGCCCTTTTAGATAATTGTTAACATTCCAATTTTAAATCTAACAAAGGAAAAATATCCGAAGAATGAAAATAAGTTTTTTTCTTTTTTTTTCAAAATTTATGATTAGATTTTAGACTTGTAGAATGAAAAGAGAAACAATGTTTGCAAGGTAATCTAACTTAAAGTTGAACTTTATGTTAAAGTCATTTTAAATTTTAAAAATAAAATAATAATTTGACAAAATTTGTTGGTAGTTTAATTTTAAAAAATTATTTGACTTAAAATGATTTTTAAGTTAAAAGAAGTCAAGTAACTTTAAATTAAAAAAATTTGTTACAATATTTTTTTAGTTTCACATAATTTTAAATTTAATATAGATTTTATTTTAATAGAATCGGCGAGTAAAAATTTATAGTTTAATTTTATAATTTTTGTAACTATTTTAAAAAAGAACAAAAAAGATAAAAATATTAAATTATTTTTAAAATTTTTGTGTAAATAAAATTAAATGTCACAAAGGCTTCACCAACATGAGTGTTGCGTTATTGTAATAGTATACTAACATAGGTGTTGTCTTATTATAATAGTATAGATAATTTATATAGAAAATAAATATATATAAAAAAAAGTTATAATATTTTTAAAAATATATAAAAATGCTTTTAATTAATAAATAAAAAACAAAGAAATTAAAAGTTAATAAGCAGAAAGACTAAAAACTTAAAATTTTAAGCCGGCTAAACCAAACGGGCAAAGGAAACCCATAAGAAAAAGAATGCAATTATTTGCTGCCAAACATGGCTCAAAATCCACTGCTTCGTGTATGCAGAGCCCCTGGTTCACGAGAGAGCACCATCTCTCGGAGTGTCCAACCTCCCAAATTCAAACCATGGCCTCTGTTTCTGTTCCACAATCTTCATGGTTTTGTACTCCTAAACGACCCGCTAATGGTTGTGTCTCTTCAACCAAAGCAAAACCCAGAAACTGCGCATTCAAGGCCCTCAAAATCTCTTCACACTCTTCCAATGATGAATCTTCATCGCCCAACTCGTCAAACTCACCGGAAAAATCGTCGGAAGCGGAACCTCGCAAGGTGGACCCAGTGAAGCTCGCGTTTGCTAAAGCTAAGGCGTACAAGGATTCGGTACAATCGAACCCAATTCCGAAGATTGTTCAAAACCCAGTTTCAGAATTTTCTGAAAAAGGAAATAAAATTGATGGGTCGGTCTCGGAGGTTGCCGACATTGGTGGCGATGAGGAGGTTCCGATTTCTGTTAGACTTGCAATGGAGAAAGGAAAGGAATACCAGAAAAACAGAGAAGTCATTGTGGGGAGAAGTGGAACAACTGAGAAGAGTGAGTCATTATCAGGTAGTTTTCTTTTGTGAAAATTGTTTATTATTAATGGGTCCAACCGTGATTCGATTTCTACTTTCCTTCTATGCAATTATTATAACGACAAACTGAAACCCAATTTTAGGTTCTGCAAAATTAGGGAGTAAAAATGATGGGTCCGTACCACAAGTTACAGATGTTGTTAATCAGGAGGTTCCGACTTCTGTTAAGCTAGCAATGGAGAAAGCAAAAGAGTATCAGAACAACAAAGGAATTATGGGCAGCGGTAAAAGTGTGGAGGAAAATCAAACGATATCAGGTAGTGTCTGCAAAACGTGAGTTTCTCTTCATCATAGTTTTGGATTTTAGCTGAATTTTTCGTTTTCTTCTTCATGGATTTGTGTTGTTTTTTCAATTCAGTTTGAATACATGCACAAATTTAAAACTCAGAACCAATTACAAATCAAATCAATAAAGTCTTACTAGTAAGAGCATGCTTTGTATAAAAAATAATATAATACAGGTTGTTATCGGTAAGACTTCAGTAGTCTGTGATTGGTTATGTGATTTAAAGTCTTGCACTTACACTTTTTTTTTTAATAAGTTAATAGAATTATTGTATATTGCAACGTCGCATCATGAGAATGTTATTGGTTAGATGGGAATGATGTTTTTGACACCTTATCTTTGGAATGCTATCAATTGCAACTTCTGGAGATTAGTGTAACCAATTTATTTGGGCCATTCCCATGATCTGCTAAACAAGCTGACATTGCCAAAATATAGTGGCTGGCCTACAAAAAGGGCTTTGCCAGTCTGCATTTAAGTGGCATTTTAGTGCAGATTTAAACAGATGCGGACAAAAAATGACCCTCAAGTAAATGTCGAAGCTTTTTATTCCTTTTGATTTGATTTTTGTCTGATTTCATGCTAAGGCAATCCCCACTTTATTGGTTTTGTGTGGGTTTTATATAAGTATGATATGATGTGCATGCAATCTGATCATTTGGGAAGGTGTTTGGAAACAAAATGAAACATTTTGAATGGAACATGGATACAATTTGTATGTGCATTGGTTCTAGGATTGAAGGGAGGAAATGAGAGGAATTCAAGAAATGCGTTATTTCAGAAGATGGTTGCTATGAAGGAAGAACGGACCATATCAAGTGCTGATTTTATGGGGCTTGACTTTGCGGATAAGAAGAAGAGCAGGGGAGTTCCACCTGGGTTGGTTCCAGTGGCAGATCCTTTCCCAGAAGGGGATTTGCCTGAGGTAGAGATAATTGTTGGGGACGCTAGCAAGTTTGGGAATGCTGCATTGTCACCAAAGTCAACTGAGGAAGACAAGTTGGATATATACAAGCCAAAAGTTTCTACATGGGGGGTCTTCCCTAGACCTAGCAACATTTCAAAAACAGTGCGTTTCCCTAAACCTGTAGTTTCATTAAAAAGCTAAATTGTATTTACATATCTTGTGGTTGAGGTTGCTAATTTTTTGATTGCTTAATTAAGTTCGTAAACACCATTTGAAACAAAGTTGCTTTCGAATGTTACTGGCAAATATTCCAGTCATTTTCTTTAAGAAATAATGCAGTTGTTATTAGAGTTAAAAATGAGGTAACATGAACAGGGAGGGAAAACTTTGTAAAAATTTCTATGCTAATGCTGGATGGAATAATGAAATGTAGGCACAAGTGCAGTATCAATGACTGGAAATAAGTTCAGAATCATTGCTGCAGCTGTATTT